>JAPMOR010062609.1:92098-117747 GCA_026543865.1 Argiope aurantia | reverse complement strand
ATAAATTCGATGGAAAATCCCAAACGATTAGTATCTAGGGCATTATTTTTTCATTGAAGCCATTAGTTCTATATTCACCTCAATTTGAAAAGACAATCTTTCTATCAGATCGCACTTGTTCAAATAATATGTTTTCTAAAAATTGCCGTTCTTTTTTACAAAAGTGGATATTTAATACTTTTCAGTTAAGCGGAACAAATGTACTCTGCTACTATTGCACAACATTTTAACAACCAAAAACCTTAAAGCCATCGAAATGGTTCGAATTGTAATCGACAGTGCAAGAGAGTGTTCAGCTTCGGAGATATTTCACACAAAGGAAATTAATCGGGAATCCGTGAAATTGCGCTCTTTGTTTCCTGGATTAGTCCGAAATCGTCTTTTATTAAGTTGATTTCGGAAACATATAGACGAAAGGGAAATTCAGTTCCATAACGATGCCACTGCATTTTCTCTTCCAGATGCATAGATTCAAAATTATTAAATTTGCTATTATTTTCATTAGATTCATTCAAGTACATACATTCATGTATTTATTATTATCTTAGTTGCAGGAAATTAGATATTTCCGCAACTATTTTACATCTTAATTGATGCTAATGAAATTTAAATTATTCAGATAATCTGGGAATCTATGCCATTTTATGAGCATGTACACTCAACGTGATCATTGGAATTCTTAAAGCACAAAAAAAAGATGAGGTTGTAGCTATATTTTGAATTGCAGGGTACCATATCATACGAATAGAATATCATTTTATGTATATTTCGGAGCTTACTATTAGAATCCTAATATACGCCAGGACCAGAAATCCAAATAGAACATTTCCGATAAAAATTTAAAAAAAAATTCTTGTGACTTTCGAAAAGGAATAGTTTTATAAAAGTACTTCACTTGAAAAAATGCAGAATCTAAATCAGAGACGAAATATTTGAATAATAAATGTTTGGAACGAATGATGTGTACGAAAATTCGCTTTATACATAAAGATTTATTATGTGGTACTTAAAGCATTAAAAGAAGAAAACAGTTCTAATGAGGAAATTTTATTTGAACGTATGAAACTTGTGAGTCCCAGAATGTATTGCAATGCCTCTTTTTAAAGTGATTAATTGCACAAAATATTAAGTTCGATTGTAAAACCAGTGGAAAAATAATTTTGTTTCAGGAGAAAATGTTATCTGCATACATGTTCTTTGTTTCGACAGTAATTTGATAATAACTAAGTTAATATGATACTGCATTCTTTTATAAGCTTTGGCAAAAATTATCATCCACGTAAAAGTAATAAATTAGAAATTTGATTTGTTTACTTTTTTACGTAAATAAGTTATATAATTTGTGTTTTAAAGCATACTGTAATGTGATTAGTTTTAATACCAAACGGTTTGTAATTATAGAATGGTGGTTAAAGTGAATAAATGAAGCCTAACCACACACAATATTTCTAAAATTGAAAACTGAGAACCCAGAAGCCAAACAATTCTCTCCAACCTTTTTAGTAATTTTAAGAAACTAAATGAAGTGGATCTTTATACAGATAATGTATAAAACTATCGTTTGTTCTGAAAGTGAAAATGTAAAATACTTTTCGCAGAACGATTGAAAAAATTCCATCTTCTATATTTATAAAATATTAACAAATGGAAATTTGGCTGTTAAAAATTTCAAACAAAAATCTAAGAATTACGAAAGTTGCATTGCACGCTATTAAAGCAAAAGGTTAAGACAAATGCATTTAGAAAATAAAAAAAGGCCAGTAACTTCTTTTGAAATCTCTCTAAGACTAATAAAAAATAAATGCAACAATAATAATTTTTTTTAAATCTTTCTTTCTTTTATTTTGCTTCCTTTGTCTTATGCTTAAATAAATGGAAATAATAGCGATGGTAATTAGAATGTAATAATATATTATTTTATTTTAGAGAGTAACATGGCAATTCCAGAGTTATTATATTTTCGCTAGCATCTTATTTCCAACAATACCAATGGTTTAGAATGCTTTGATTTCTAAAACTCAAACAGCAATAGCAATAGCATCAAGTAGCAATAGCATTAAATTGGGCAATTTTATAGTTTTTTTATATTTTAAGAACAGACACTGAGTTTGATGAGTTCGTCGATTTACAAACGACAATCTATCTTTTACCACTTAGTAATACAAAATTAACTTTTACTTTCTTACATTAGTTCACATTCTTAATTTGTCTCCAATCCGATCATTTTGTAGGCATTCATTGATTCAAGCCGTAAGTGAAAAGAAATCAGGAACTGTCAAGTAGTATATGATTAGGAGATATAGGAAAGAGTTAAAAACACTTGAAGCTTCTAAATTTTTAGAAATTTACTATCTTTCAGATATTTATTATATTAGATATTATTTGAGTCCAGTAATTTTGCTCACATTTAACTCCATTTATCACTGTAGAATCTAAAAAAAAAGGTATCTTTGATGTAAATGAATTTTTTTTTATCTCACATTAAATTTCTCTGTATAAGCTACTACTTTTGTATACCTTTGGTCCGGACATTTGGCTTAAAAATAATGAAATTTTTGAAAGAAAAAGAAACAGATTCCAAAGTTTGTTCAGTCAGTATAAAGTTCAAATAGAAACGAAAAAGAGTTAAAATGCTAAAGTAATAAAATAGACAGAGAAATATAATTCGTTTACAATTCATCTTCTCGTGTTCAAATACATAAATAAGATATGACGTCGAAAAATATTTAACCGAAAGAGGAATGAAGGCGAATTTTAGGCGAACGAAAATATAACGAAATCTATTGTCTTTCTTTTTTCTCTAAGCCCAAAGGTTTCCTGAGCAATATGGTTAGCGGAAACAATCAAATAAACGTGAACATCCTGGAATCAATTTTATTCCTGACGTGTTTGGTAAAAGAGTTGAACCCAAAATATAACAATGATTCCTGCGAAACCCAGAAAAATTGCCCGGGAGTCAGTTATTGCCGAAAACATAAATAAAGAGAAAAAAGATTTTCATTTTGAAATTTTTTTTCCTTTGGAAAATATTTTTTATAAAACTTTTATAAAGAAAGAAAGAAAAGGATAATCTGTAAAGAAATTTTTTTCTAAAATTATGTCTCTATGCTCTCTTATACTTTGGATTTATCATTAAAATCATATTTAAAATAAATTAATAAGTAATTAATTACATAAGAGTGTTGTGTTCGGCTATTCCTCAAATATATTGGGAGATGCAAACAAAAAGGGAAAAAAATTGAGTCATTTATAAAATCAATTTTATTTATGAATATGTGAAATCGTTGTTATCATTGAGAACTCATAATCATAAAAAATGATTTCGAAGAGTGTTGAGCTATTTGCCGATATACTTTCCGAAGAAACGAAATAAAATTCTGATTGCAAGTATTAAGGATATGAATTCAAAAATAATATTCATAGGATAGAAATAATAATAGAATGCATCAATTATTTTCTTCATCTTGCCTATTTTTACAATTATATCAGAGCTTGAACTCTGCTTTTATTACTGAAAAGAATGAAATTTTTTTCCAAAGCACGTTATGAGCCATCAGACATTTCATTTATTCATTTGCAATAATTTTAAAGAATAACGTTTGCAACAGCTTCTTGGGCACCCAGACGAAATTATTGTTTCTTTTTTCATTGGAAACCAACAAAATGACATTTTTTCTTTTTAGCATTTTAATAACATTAATAAATGTAACTCAATTACAATTTTATTTTAACTAGTGCTATAAAGAAATTTTTGAAAATATATAAAAACACGTTTTCTCACATATGTGTTCATTTTCACTCTCTATTTTGTGAGATGAGATTCTTTTACTGCTCTGTGACAATTGTGAAACATTTTATAAACATTGATAAGGAACACAGAAAAAAATCCTTATAGAGGAAGGAGACTCTTTATAACTTCATTATGAGGTTGATGGAAATAATAGACGAGTTTTAGGAGCAATTATTTAATCATTTTCTAAGTTTCGCATTTCACAAGACAAAACAAACACGAACGCGAAGATACACGACCCTCACTTCGAAATTTCAATCAACTAAACAGGTGATAATGCTTCTTTTTGAAATAAATGAAACGTATTTTAATCGAACAAATGTGCAGATTCCTATTTTGTAAATTTCTTTAAAAGTCATAAATTCAGCGAATTCTTAGCGGCAAATGCAAAGAAATCGTTATTGTCAAACAACTAGCTTCAGCTTGTTCCATCTAGCATTTTGCATCTTTCAGTTAAAAGTTCCATAGCAAGAAGTCCTGAAAAGGGAGAGGAGATCTTCTCGGCCTTTGCTTCATGAAACAGAAAACTCATCTACGCAGAAGGACCCGAGTTCTTTCTCAGAAAGAACTGGGGAATGCAATAACAATGTCACATTCTTCTCTCCTGTTGGGATTTTTCTTCTTCTTTTCTTTTGTCGACAAAGTTATAAAAAACGTTCAGAAGTCTGGACAATGGCTCGGGACGTTTTTTGGAGGTTTCGCGGACATAAATAGGATACCGTCGCTTTTATGCTTTCGCCGAGGGAGGTAAAAGTCACAACTCTTTTGCACTTATTGGCCACTGTTAACTCAGAAGAAAAATAAACAGCTTCTCAGATAGTTTCTATTTATATCCGTTCTTTTATGTTTAAATATTATGCTTTCTAAGGAGATGATTAACGGCTGATTTGTGCAAACAGTTCCTTAACGAGAATACGGGATTCTAAAGTGAAATAACTCTGTATTTCAGGCATTGCATGACAAAGTAAAGAAGTGGACGGTATTGTTTGCTTTCAAAACTTAGTATCTCTACCAGTACCAGACATTATTTGTATTATTTCAATATCAGAGAAACATAAATTTCATGGTGAGATAAATGGTGTCCACAAACGTTATTTTTGATTAGAGGCGAAACAAAGTAAAGGCTTTCACAATTCATAATAAAGACTGTATTGGTATGATTAACATGTGCATGTACTGAGAACAAACCTTCTGCAACAACATAATATCTTATGTACATCCGATGAGAAAATAATGCTTGTGAATAATTTCGTGCATGTGATTAAGCTATATGATTTATATATTTAGTCAGATAAAATATCCATTTTGAATAAACGAAACCTGCGACTTTTAGTTGTAAGATTTCTTGAAGGGCAATATTTATCGTCAGAGGTCAGCATCTGTGGCACATTTGAAGAACGGCATTCAGCTCCTTGTTCTTGATATACCAGTAGATTTACTCCATTCAGATGTGGAAAATATGTTTCTGCAATTATAGCACATTATTGAACATAAAAATGAAAAAGAAAATAATGCTACTTTTTCTAATATTATTTTTCACTTATAGAGCATACTAAAAGTTTTATGAGTATTACAACGCCACCTACTGATGGATTTTTTGTACAATTTTTTTAAAATTTAATAAATGTCAAGCACATCATTTAAATTATCTGTATTCAAATTTCTTTTATTTGGATCAATAGAACGCATTTTAGAACTTTTGATTAAGAAACATGTCTTTCTGTGTAAATTCTCTTAAATAAATCAATATTAATACATTCATATAAATATTGAAAAAAAAACAAGATTAAATTCGTTAAGTTTTTAAGAAAACTTGCTTTTTGTAAAATAATATTCAGAATAAAATTTTAATAATAAATAAATTTAATGAAAACAATTTTATATTCCCAAATATATAATAAAATTTTAAAGAAAGAACAAATTAAAGTAAGATAGAAAAATACATTAAATTTATGCTACAAATTAAAATTAAAATGAAAGATATTTCTACATTGACAGATATAAGATTTTTTAGAGGTGTTTTTTCATCAACATAAATTGAGTGCAAAATTTCTCAACGAGTTATTAAACATATGAATGAATTCATTGATATGTATCTGATTTTGTACACATTTCAAAAACTTCGCGTTTATTTTATAATATTTTTCTTATCTCTAATAAACAATTATTAATTCTCCCTTACAAAAATCTGTCATATTGGTTAGGTTTTTATGAAAGTTGCTACTGAATTTAATTTTGCGATAAGAAGATTGAACTAGATATACGAGTCCGTTCTAAATGCACCCATTATCAATTATAATATATAACATACGACTTTTTGTATTTTTTTACTACGAAATATTGATGCAAAAAATATATTTAAATATTAATGGGAAATATTTTCAGTTCTAATTAACTATTTTTGAACATTATAAAGCAATGTACAGACAATAAATTTTTAACATAAAATCATAAATCTTCTAATTTTTTATTCGGGTTTTATGATAAATTTGCATGGAAAATATTGGATACAATAATAAATTAGTTTGATTTTGTAATAATATTAAGTCTTTGTGATTAATCTGATGAGTTTCATAGAAGAGTTAGTTCGCAAATCTGGTAAAATAATTTCGATTGCATTTAATTGATCAAAGCAATCAATAAAATCTAGTGTATAAAAAGGAAATAAAAATCTCATGATAAAATCCAAAATCGTATTTATATTCAAGTCTGGACAAACTAAGCAAATGGTAAAAATTTATACAACATAATGCAATAAATCTGCCTCAGCATTCAGATAAAATTTATAAATTCCTAATGAAAATAAAGAAATTCATTGGCAACATATTAGAAAAATATAATCAAGAAATAGTTAATGTTATGATGGTCATCTACATGTAGGTTTCTAATTGTCTGTATACAATGAAGACTTTATAAAATAATAAGACAACTGAATAAAAGAGAAAGCTTTAGACAAAATTAACTCTAATAAAGAAGCTTATTTTTCAAGAACATTACTGCCACAGTCAAAATATACAAAATTCAATAAATTTTTGCTTAGATTATTATATCTTTTTAGAGTTATAAAATAAACAAAAATCCTTTATCTAAACTATAACTCTTCATTTTCTATATAATGAACTAAAAAAAATAAATTGCAAAGCTCGAAGATATGGCGAATAAGCCCCAACTGAATTGCTACAAAACGAATGTGAGAAAATATACTCCAATGCAGTGTTTGATAAAATTGTTAGTTTTTAAAGACGGGTCTATTTATAAAGAGCAATTGTCAAATTTTCTTTCTTTATATTATATGGCAAAGATACATATTTCTTTGTTTTCTGTGGTTTTTTAAAAACCGTATGATGATTCTCACAATTTTTGTTTTTTGTTTTTCATTATTATGAAAATTAGAAAAAGCTTTTAAGAAAATGAAACAGAGTTGTATGTAAGAAAAAAAAAAATAAAACACGCAGTCACAAATCATTCAAGTTATTCGGCTTTGAAAAAGTAACCCTATTTTGTCTTGAGTAATTTATAAATATATAGAAGTTTTTTAGTTGTTTTGATCGTTCATGGAATAAGCAGTTCCCCTATTTCTACTATAATGTCCATCCATCATAATTATAATTATTCATATTGATTACTTCTTTTGAATGCGGAATAAAAATGGCATCTGGATTACACATTTTGTTTTTATTGCCATTCATAATGCAAACGAAAGTGTCTTACGCTTATATTTGCAATAAGTTTAATGGACTACAATGATTAATAGTTAAGGAGTAGATAAAGAAAATCTTTTTCACAAGCAAACTGGTTATTATTAATATGATTTTTCGGACTCGGTATTTATTAATTAAAATTTTTCATTGAATATGTTCTGTTCCTACCCTGAGTTCTCTTTTTCTATATTCAAAACATTCTCGTAAATTTCAAAACAGACACAAGAATTGGCAACTTTTCTTAAAACATTCACCAGTATAAAATGCTCAGAGAATGATCATTATAGCCAATGCAAAAGAAAGCTGATCATTATATGCAATGCTTAAAATATCATCAGTGTACAATCTGATCAATATATGATCAGATCACAATGCTCAGAAGTACGGCATTTCATATTTCTAAGCACAACATAGAACGATAATCTTCAATACGCTCATGAAAAGTGTCTTTGATTCCTTAGTGTGTTTATCAATAATCATTTATTTCGTGATGGTGCTTCAAGTTATATAAACCTAAACAAATTTTCTACTTATATCTGGGGCTTTATTCAGAATTAAAGTTTATTTAAAATGTGTAATGGCAGTCCAAAAATAAGAATGTTTAATTCAAATATATCTGCAATTTTAATGTTAAAAGTTATTCGTTTTCTAGTATACTAATTGCTGTGACATGCATTATGGTATCTCAAATCATATGAACATAAAAAAAAATTCTGTCGTTTCTACCGAAATATAATGGCATATGCAAGCCTAATTTAATACCGATTTACAGAATTGTTTACATGTGGATTAATTTATCTGATGACAGTAGTAAAAAACCTTTTTTGCTTGTAGGAATATTTAAAGGATTTGTTAAAACAAAAAAAAAAAATTATTCATGATGTATGTATGTTTGTTCGTAAATGGATGAACATAAAAAAAAGCCATTTTACTTACTTCCATTTTAACACTATGAAAGACAAATAAAAATTTAACATTTTGAAACTTTTTATTACGAACCTTAGTGATGCCAGATTCTTATATTATATACAATATAATTTTCAACCTTATTTAACAGAATTTTCTAATCACAAGTATATACCTAAGTGCATGGAAAATAAAAGCTTGTACCATTTTTTGTGACACAGTTTAAACACATTTCCTAATCTTTTATAATATTTGCATATTTGACATAAATAGTAGTCGAATATATTATTATTTTGTTTTAATATTTGAGTATTTCTTCGATCATACAATAGTATAAACACTATACTTTTTCATTCCTATATTCATTTATTTCCTATATATTTAATATATAGAAAAATACGAACATTTTTTTAAAATTCTAAAATTAGAAATACGGATTTTTTATAAATTCTGTATGTTTTAAATATTCGGTTTTAAAATTTTATCTAATCGTGTTTTTTCAATTTTGAAAAAGAGCTATGATACATTGTTTAGAAAAGTATAAAGTTTCCAAAAATTCTTTTAAGCCAGTTTTTTTAATAATTCGTCCAGATTTATTGGAAATTATGTCTAACATCTCAAGAACAGATTTAATTGGGCAGTTTGTTCGAAAAAATTTGAATAATGACGTAATTTAAAGTCTCTGTGAATTATTTAATTTTTTTTTCAATTGCAGATGTTTAAAATATTTCGCACACAAAAATATTTGGAAACAGAATTTATAAATTTAATTATTTATTAAATGTCTTTCTATAAAAGAATATTTAAAATTCGAAATCGAACAACTACAAAATCAGGAAATTTATATTAAACAGCCATTTATTATTCAAAGAAATACCAAAACGAATAAGAATCGATATATTAGGGGAAGATTGAATATAAATATATGATTATTGATATTCATTTATTACACGCAGTCATTTTTATAAACACTCGAAGGCATATTGGCTGATATACATAGTATATAGTACTGATTTCACGTAGTACAAATATTCCCTAGTTTCTCAACAGCATTTGCCTTAACTCTATCTACATCATTGTGACAGGGTGAACAATTCTGGCATTATTGCGATGGGCTTGTCACTTCCATAATTGCGTGAATAACGGCAGCATTACTAGATGCACGGAATATTCAATTCCCATCGGCTACATTGATGGTATTAGCAAGCACTGTGTCCTATATCAGAACGCTGAACGAGGGTCTTAGTAAGTAAAAAAAGCCTTTTTCACGTAAAGGGATCAAGAGCTCGAAATAAATTTTTCTTTCTCCATTAACATTTTTAGATGAATTTTATATAATATTTGAGAAAAAAGGATAAAACTTAAGGGGTATTTTGAATTGAATGGTTAATATAATCACAGAATGTGCATTAGAAGCTAGAAATGAAAAGAATTTCTTTAAATGTTATAATAATTTTGAAGTAATCCCTGTGGCTTTTAATTCAGTATTAATTTCATAATACTTATTATGAAATTCTTATTATATGTTTCTAAAGAGATGCCCATGATTCAAGACTTGAATATAAAATTTCTGCAGCTTTCTTATAATGTAATTGCATTTTCGTTTCGTTTATCAATTTTTCTAATCGAATAAATCGTTTCTCTCCCAAAAGACAAGTGTAATTATTCGCATTTGGACTTAATCAAAAAAGCTTTTCTATGAATCATTTAATTTTAGTTTTACACTGAACTATTCAGGATGAATAGCTATTTTGTAATTTCATCTAATTTTTCTGCTTCCTTTGATTTTGCCGGCTCATTCATTGCTTGATTTAACCTTAAAAATATAATTTTATTTCATTATAATATTAAAAGAAACGTATTAAATCTGTATGAGAATATTTTTAAAGCAATAACAAACATTAAAAAATATTTATTCAATTAAATTTATCCATTTATGGTAAGGTTCAATCTAATGTTAACTTTAAAAGATTATCTCATAAGAAACTATGAAAGTTTAATGGATTCAAGGTGCACTAAAATCAACAAATTTCTGAAAGTTAAATAAATGAAATCTAATTTATTGAATGTCAGTTCATTCAAACAGTTTTCTTTGAAAATACATCGTCTAAGCATTTGTTGCATCCATTTATTAAGAGAATACCATTTCTTTTCTGTCTGGCTGACAGAAAAAACAATAAAAAAAAAAACCAACTCAGGAAAAGCACCATTACTGTAGAACATATCAAGGAATTTTCTTCATGCAATTAAAATTTCTAATCCTTTTAGAAGCAGTGGTTTTTTCTTTAAATATTTTTTCCTCCTTAACCCAGATAGTAGTCTTTTGTTGATTTCTTAGGGATAAAAAGTAGACTGTAAGTTAAAGTTAACATTCTGTGGTTTTTCTAAAAAGCACAGATAATAACAATAATTATAATTTCTATGGATATGTATCAACGTTTTCTTCATGTAGAAAATAAAATTATCATTATAAAGTCAAAAGAGTACTCGGATTATAGGTATTATTAGAAGAGAGGCTACTATCTCAATCAGTGGCTAAATTAGGACAATCGCCATAGTCATGATATTTTATTAGTGACCTGTCTATTAATCTGATATGTGTCTTCCTTCATGAGTATACGCGTATTTATAAGCACATGGATGCTTCTGGATAGAGCAATAGCTGACAAAGTTGAAGATTTTATATAATAATTGGAGGTAATCTCTGAGAACATCGAACAGATATAAGAGGAAGCCGAATTCTTTTATCGTTTCTGAATCATCATCAGATTTACAGTCGACATCAATTTCTTCCAATCAAATATGATTTGTCACTACTATAATTTTTAACTAACATTATTGAAATGGATTATCAGCAGAGCCGGCCTTTAGCAGATTGGACTAATTGCTCCAAAAACAGCGTTCCTACGTCCCGTTGCCTTTGAAAATATGGTTGTAAATTGGCCAACTGACCCTTTGTATGATCACCCCCACCTGTGGTTGTTGGGTGGGTGCTTCCCGCAAATTTTCGGCAAAATGAACACATATAAAAGAGCCCCGGATAACCATAAATCAGCAGAAAGAGAGCAAAATGCGCCGGACACAAGTCGAACATGGGCCATGGGAACGGGACTTAACTGGAACCCGCTTTAACGAACCTCTCTTCTGAGAACTGTTGACACAATGAGAGCAATTTAGTGTTAATATTAAAGTTGGATTAAACAAGGTAAAATATTTAGCAAAAAAGAGTAAATAAATCCAAAAGATTCAAAATTGAGTTAAGGAATTTAAAGATTATTTCTTTCTTACTTTATAGGGTATAAAATACTATTATTGCATGGTAAAATATTTCAATACTTGATAAATTTTATCTGGATTGACGAATTTGACGTTTTAAATTTTCCTCGGCCAAAAAAAGTAGCAATTTTTGAAGAAAGGAGGGTATCTAATTTGGTCTAGCAAGATAATACAGCTGTAACAAAAGAAATTTTATTTCTGGTCATAGCATCAAAGTTGAAGATATAGATGAAGTTTTAAATGAAATTATCCGTTTACAAAAAACACTTATCTACCAGCCTATTTACTTAAAAAATGATAACACAAAAACGGAAGCTAGAAAAAAAATCATACAGTTTTATCACCACAATCGTTGATCTATACCATATTTTCAATCAAATCTATGATATCTACTAGTTTTGTTTTCTTGAGTATGAAAAAGTTATGATTAAAAAAATGTAACATGAAATTAATGAAATTTGCAATTTGCTCTTGTCATCATAATTTTAATTTCACATAAAGTTTTATTTCTTAATGGCAGATAAGAACTGTTACATTGCTGTTTTCTCTATATTAAGAAGCATATAACAAGTCAAATTGTGTGTAAGTATACCAGAAAATCTAAGATTCTACCATTCCCTTTTTTCCTTAATTCCAAATCTTTAGATTCTTAAAATATAATTTTTTTTGTATATTTCTTTTAATCTGGTTCCGCTCTACTTAAGGCCTGAATAACAGGAAAATAGTCTTTCAAAAATAGAAGTACATATCGCTGATTTATAGTTGAGATTTCATTGTTAAAAGAACCGTATTTACATTGCAAATATTTACTTCTCAGTTTAGAGAGAGTAAATACGGAATTTCGTCAAAAGCCGAAGAATTTTTTTTATCCCATCATAAACGTGCTGTAATAATTTATAAGCTTCTGTATTATCCTTCTGAAGAGAAAAGTTACGTGAAATCTTATTGCTAGGACATTTTCTTTCTTTTCGTCTTCTTGTTACCAAAAGAGAAATTTCGACCCTGATATCCTGTGCAAACATCCTATATGAGGCGAAAAATTTTCTGCCGAGGAGGTTTATTTCTTCAATGAACATGGAGTCAAAGGATTTCGGTTTATTGACGATAAAGGGAAATAAGTTAAAGTATCTGATCTAAAGTATCTAACCATTTTTTAATTACTGAGATTGTTTTTAGAGAATTTTTATAAGCTATATTTCTTATTCGTTGCTATTTAAAGTAGTTATAACTTTAAAAATATATGCCACAGAATCAATGCAGTAAATAGCACTAGAAATCTTTATGCATTTAGTATAAAAATAAATATAAAAATATTATTAAATAAATATAAAAATATTATTAAATAAATATAAAAATATTATATAAAAAAATTAATATAAAAATATTATATAAAAAAATTAATATAAAAATATTATTTTAAAAAGCTTAACTTGAAAAGAAACACTTCATTTGATTCAGTAAATGAAGGCTAATGGCTTTACCGCGAGAGGTTCTTTAATTTTTTTTATCCAGTTAAATATGAAACTCCAGCATGAGGCCTTTATTTTCAGTACCGACTTTTAAACGCAGGCAAAAGATTTCAACTCATTCAATCAAGGAATAAAAATTACTTTCTCTTTTAAAGAGGCATAGTTCCAGTTATTCTGAAAAAATATTAAATCTTTGACTTTCTAAAAAGAAATTTTAATAGATGAAATTAAAAAAAAGTCAAAAATTATCTACCTTTTTTTATTTCTAGTTTTTTTTTCCACCTTGCATACTTATGAAATTATAACATCTTGAAATTGTACATGAAGTATTAAAGATCTTCTCATAATATAATGTATTATTTCTAAGGTTTAGAGCGAATAATTTACTCTCAGAAGTTCATTTTAAATGTTAATAAATCTGTATTCTTATTTCATGAACGAGAAGAGTTATATTATCACAATCGGAGCTAGGCTGCTCCGACCCACCAGAAGGCACACGGAAAAACTTGAATGATTGGACAGCCGCAACAGCAACACTAGCGGGAACTATGGGTGAGTCTTAAGGGCCATCACCGCCAACGGTAAAACCCCTCCTTAAGTAAGTGTGTCTCATCATTGATGGGAGGAACCAGACCGACCTCCACCTTTTTGTATATCCATAAGGGTGGCGAAAACCAACCACTATGCTGGAAGCTTTTCATCTTCAATTACGAGAGTACCCCCACCCCCTGGCACGAATATTAATCTTGTACTTTTAACCAATAAGCGAATATGAAAAATAATATGGAAATCGTTCAATAAACATTAAGTATTGTGCAGTTTTAGCAATGGAAAAAAATCTGCCCGAGTTTCTTCAAAGCAAAATGATTTTCGATACATAAAATCTTCTAAAAATAAATAAATAATAAAGAAATAAAATTAAAATCTTAAACACATTATCATAGTTTGTTTTATTAGTTAGGTAAATAACTATTATCTGCTAATTCGAACAGCACTTAGCAGTGCAATTTGATGATTTGTCATTTTTTTAAAAATTCAAGTAATTCATATATCGAGTCTCTGGAAATACAGTCTTTTCTCGTATTATGCCTGGTGTATTTCATTCATTTTTAAAGAAATATTTGACAGATTGTTTGTTTTAAACAGAGCATGCAATTGTCTTAAGGAGAATTTTACTTGCTATTTTAATAGCATTTTTAAAGAGAAACAAAAAAAAAATTGCTAGGAATTCTCAAACAATAAATTCTTTATTGAATCTTGAAATAAGTAAAATTATTTTTATAAATAAATTTTATTAGGTTTTGAAACGAATATTAATCTAAGAGTTTTGTTAAGTTTATGAAAAAAATTACCTACAAAAGATTTGGAAACTAGAAATTTTGAAATAAACAACCAAGCTGTTTTTCTTTCTTTTCAAATATGGATGTAGAATTAAACTTCCATCATTTGGGACACCCATATTTTCATTTTAAAGGTGACATATTGGACTTTAGGACAACTCTGCTGTATCAAAAGGGATGACTTACTGGAAATAAAAATTTAATTTTAAGCATTTTTTAAATATTTTATAAAAAAACTCTCTAAAAAATCTAACACAATAATTTAAATTTTTATCGTCATTAGCTTACACAAATCAAGCAATAAATAAAAGATGTTTATTAAATCATATGCTATCCATTTCACTTAAATTACCGAACTTTATATTGAAACATTAGTGTGATGATATCAAATATTCCCTTCCATTTTCAATAATGTCTTCATTTCATACCATATGACATAAAACAAACATTTGGAGTAGTAAAAAGTTTGAGACAAACAGAAAACAAGAAATTTCTGTAAAAGTAATTTAGCAAATGAAAGAGATATTTCGCAAAGAAATTGAAACCATTTACTGGCTTGCGAGATTTAAGAAAAGAGAAGTGTAAAATCACTACCTTTATTTTAAATTCAGAATAAATGTTACCGGTCTTTTAAAATAACATTGCTTAAATATGTTACAAGACTTTTTTGTAAAGTGAAAGGAAAAGTGATAAGAAAAATGAGCCATGTGAATGGTAAAAACTGTAATGTAACGTGAAACAATCCTGAAATTCCTGTGGAAAAGCGGGAACCAAGAACAAGCGTAAATGTGAAATTAAGAAGGTAGAAACTTCAGTGAAAGAAAATTGAATGTGTAAATATTAGAGAAATATTTAATAAGTAAATGGTGTTACCCGCAGTTTTCCTTTTCATGGTTATTTTTTTCAAATACATTTGTGAGTTTTATAAATAAGTGCATTGCCTTACCTGAAGAAGAAACGTAGAGCGAAAGAAAATTAAGCTTCTAGTAAGGTAAAAAAGAAGCCAGCTAACAAAAGCTTTTATTTCATTTTGTTTATATAAGAAAATACTTGCTTAAATTAATATTATACTGTTTAAAATATTTTTTGACATGATTGCATCCTATTCTAAATGTTGAAAATTCTTTCTTATTTGAAGTTAAAAAATTTTCGAATTAAAATCTGTATTAATAATTTTTATACATTGTAACGAATCTGTAATGTTGCTTCCTGGCACGGTCAGTGCTATCGTAGGAAAGACCGTTTTACGATCAGCTGTATTTAATGCTGAACGTATTGGATTGGACTCTTGAATTTATTAACGCGAAGTCATAAATATACAGACAATAAATACACAGTCGAGATGCACATAAGCAATACACAGCAGCACTTCTAGCAAACACCAGTACGCAAGCAGCACAACAAGGATAAGCAGCTCGAAGTGCTCAGGGAGGGAACTCATTCAACTATTAATCAGAATTGAACTTAAAGACAGCCTCCTACTTGGCGTCACGGCCTTTTTAGTTCCCAAGACAAGGGAGAGAAGGTTCTCGAACAATCAAACATATCTCAGGTCCTATTGGCTCTATCACCAAAATTCTTGAAGATTCCAGTATGAACCCTTTTGTCGTCAAAGTCGCCAAATTCTTCGGCAAGTCGTCAAATGGTCGCAAACCCGGAGGTCACTGACCGGCATCCGATCAGCATCCAATAGAGTTGATCGTAAGAAGGTATTTCCTACGATAGAACCAACCGTGCCAGGAAGCAACATTACGGATTCGTAACAATATATTCGATCATTCAATAAATTTTTGGATATATTCATTTATTTTACGATAATTAACTGCCCAAACTTAATAAAAATCGAGTGCAATTGTGGAAATTTTGTCTTAATATGCATTTATAGTTATAAGGATTCTTATATAGTTCTTTGTAAATTATCGGTTTTTATGGCGCCATTATTTCCTTTGAGCCAACAAATTATTTGAGGAATCCTGTTGTTACTAGAGAATAAAGACGAACTCGATAATAAGTAAAACCAAGAAATTACAAAAAGATAATTAATTTAGTGTATATGTTTCTCAAGAATGATCTTTTGGATGTTACGTGCAGCTAACTTCAGCTGTCTAACCACACCATATGTGAAACAGTTCCAATAAGTAAGCAAAATAAATAAATAAATAAAGGAATATAAAGTTCGAACACAGAAAACAAAAGAAAAATGAAAGATATTAAATAAATTAAGACATTCACAAATAAAGGTATGTGCAAGAAAGACTGGAAAAAAGAACAAGAAAAGAAATAATTAGAAAAAAAAATTCATGCATGACAGTGGAATTCAACTCAGATGCGTGAAAGTAATCTAATACAAAATCAATTTTTCCTTTTAGTCATAGAAGCCTTAACTAGACTCCAAAGAGAAACAAAAATAATTTTCATCAAAAAATTAGTGAACCCCCCCCCCCCATCAAAATGTCATCAGTGGCTGACTGACTGAATGCTTTTATCATTTCACTGCATTCTGAAATTAAGTAACGTAGGATCGCTCTTCCAACTGATCGAATTTCAAAGACACAGATATACTTCTGATGCTCGTAGGCTTTCAGAATCCTTAATGCGTGTTTAAATTGGATGAAATATAAGTGACTCGAGAATAAAAGTTATCAGAATTATGTGTTTATGTACGAATTAGTGGTTATCAAAATGCCTGGTGATAATGGATTTGTAAAAGAGATGCTTCTTTGTAATTGTAAGAATTATCTAATTTCTATGTAAAAATTATAATATTTTTTAAAAATAAATTAGAGAACCTTTTTATTTGTATATTTTCGCCTTTAATAATAAATATATTCATGAATCTTTTTGATTACATTCTAAATAAATATATTCATGAATCTTTTTGATTACATTCTCAATAAATATATTCATGAATCTTTCTGATTACATTCTAATGTGAGGCCATATGGTTCTCTACCAATTGTATTTGTTATTTTGTATTGCTTACTTCGAAAAGTTAGATGTGAATTTGACCTTCAGCTACGCACACCTAAACCAATTCGCATGCCATCTTGACATTTTTAGCTAACTGTTTAGTTTTGTATTTTATGTTTATTTTGGGTTTCCTCTCTTTATTTAAATCTCAAATTTTGTATTCTTGTTGATAAATTTATTGGTATTTCATTCCACATTAGAAAGTAAATGAGACTTATTTTTTTATTTTTGTCTTTTTAATTATTGTTCCGACTTAATTTCAGGCGTAGGAATCAAAACTTGTATAATTCGACCACATCCATGTTAGATTTTTAAAAAGTCCTTTTTAATGTTCTTTATCAGTTCTTTTTCATTCGGTTTCCATCTTACATTTCAGTAAAAAATGGAAACCGAATTGACATTCAAAAGGCTTGCAAGCAAAAGTTATAAAGATAATGAAATCTGTTTATTAGATTTTTTAAAATATTTTTTTTATGAAATCTAATTATTAAAATTTTAATTTTTCGGGATAATTACAGCAAAATAACCATAGTTATTCAGATCATTTTTTTTTAGATTTATCTGACAAAAATATTATTATTAATCTCCTTAGAAGTATATAAAATAAAAAGAATTATTTCTTAATTTAAACTGCTTTTATTATGCAAACGAAGTTCGGGAAAACTAAGTAGTTAATAGTTGAATTTGACATATATGTTTTTCATAACTTTCAATGTGTTTAAAATGTAATTTCTACATGAGAATATTTATTTAAAAAGTTAACCAAAATTTTTCTTTCTAAAAGTTATCATTTCCAAAAACAATTTGATTTGTTTAAATAATTATGTTTAAAAAGGGAGAAAATTAATAAAACCTTAGTTTATTATTTCTTATTATCAAACTCCAATAAACTTAGAAAATTATTTTTAGATTTTTGAATATAAATTTTAAAAATTGAATTTGAAAGGCAGACTAAAATATTCTTGATCAGCAAAAGAGAATCCATAAAACCCTTCTATGTACAGTATTTGTCCACATTGTTTGTTTTGAAAGAAGATAGAACATTAAATTTGTTTAAAAATAATATCAACATTTTAAAATAGTGAGATACGATATTTTTTTAATTAGCTTATTATTGAAGGATATTTAATGAACTATAATTGCTTTAGAATTACCATAAAAACATAAATTTCTTAGTCTACATATTTGATAAATGGTAATTAAGAAAATAGAGATCATAATACAGTTTATAATGATTTGCATGAGAATAAACTTGATTCTAAAAATTATTTCTTCCTTTCGTTTGCTTCAATTATAGTTTTTTAATGAAACTTCTCAATTTTCGTTTCATATGATTATTTTTTTCTAAAAAGACCATCGAAAATACCTGAAAATAAATCATTCAAAAAGTCTGTAAATGGCTGTTTACCCGATTTTTGTGCCAACGAAACAGGTGCATCTGAGAAAGAAACATCTATGCTATTCAAAAATATTTGTTATGGCATGTAAATAATTGGACCTTACATTCAGGAGTTTCGCAGACGTTTATATTTTTCTCCATGAAACACCGTAATCGGTGCATCTTTATAAAGTAAGATCCGACGCAGTTTTTGGTCACTAGTAAAGATGAAGTTTGTTTTGTTTTCAAGGAACAGAAGCACATCTTAAAACGAAGAAAATAACAGAAATACATTCGGTTTTAAGAAATACCGTTAAATTGTTTATTCAGAAATAGAGGGTTTAAAGTTATCCATGAAAGAAGATATGGTTTTGAAAACAAAAAGATTCATCTGGAATCTCTGCAAAACGTTTACAATAACACATGTCACAGTAAACGGAAACTGTTTCGAGATATGGCGATTTGTGAGGCAGACGCAGGGACTTGTTTTCAGAAATTTTATATTAGAAAATTACTTTTTTTTTCTTTGCATTCTGGATGTTTATCCGAATATAAGCTATTCTCTGAAAACAGGTGTAGTTGATAAGAATTCTAGTAAAGGCAACTGAAACATTTAAAAATAAAACAGTTGAAGATCAAGATATTTATCAAACACGTTCTTGAAAATGAGGTTGCATTTTTTTTAATCGAGAAAATTATCCAAGAAAGTTACTAGGGAAATAAAAATCCAATAAAAATAATTAGAATTTCAAAAATAGTCTTTTGCAATTAGCCTATAAAAGCACGCTGCAAATAATTCAGGGAATTTGATGTTTGTTATTTGTTCCAATTTGAAATTTGTTTCATACAATTGCAGGATAGGACTTTCATTATAAATATCATAAATTCATATTATATTGTAAATTTCAGAAATCAATGTATTCAAGTTATAAACTAAAAATAGGTCGTTTTTATTTGAATTCAATCTCATAAATTCTTTCTGAATTTATGAGATGAAGTAGGAAGGAATCGATTTTGTTTGCAAAATTTGTGTTTTAGATTTAATATAAGCTAATAGTGTCATTTTTCTTTATATAAGATATCATCAAAAAGGAATTAAAAGATTTTCAAACATTTTATAAACTAAGTTTCTCATTTTTAAGCGTATATAATTTAAAATATAATAATATTTTAAACCTGACCGCCTAGATTCATTCAATTTAATGGTATTTTGTAAACACTTTGATTATAAAAGTGTTTGAGCCTAAATTAAAAGGTATATATCATTAAAAATAAATTCATACGATAGAGAAAAAGCCTTTCTCCCCTTTTTCTCCAAAATCACGGCTAATATATATTAAATGCATTTCATTTAGATTCTTTTTTTTATATCTCTGAAGTAATTTCTTTGACGCCTGTTTTGATTAACAAAACTAAAAAATGACATGTGGAACGAGATTTAATGGATATATGAAAGCTATCATTACCGCTGAATTTCATACATATAAGTGAAAATACATGTAGATTGGTCATCATTCGAATTGTAAACAGCAACAAATATCGGTATAACTTTAATAGAAATTTTAATATATCAAATTCATGCAAAATTTGAAACTAAATTTACACCGTTTATATCATCTGTAGTCAAAAATGGAAATAACTTGAATCTATTAAACAATCGTTTAAAAATGTAAATAAATAAGATGAAAATAAATGAGATGAAAAAGGTAAATAAATAAGATGAAATAAATAATACTTTAAAAATATAATTGATTATATTTTCGGTCGCAAATATTTTAACAAACAAAACCGAAATACAAAACTAATTGTATTAAAACTTTATTAAAATATAGTGACCATTGAAAACAGTGAAGGATTTATAAAAGCCGTAACTTATTTTATTTATCCTTTTCCTAAGTTATAAATAATCGCTAGGAGTTTAAAATGGTTTATTATGATGCCCTAGAAACTCGATGAATTTTTCTATTGCATTGATAGTTCAATTATTCATTTCTGATTTTAAAAAAAACCATCAGCACTTTAATGTCATATCATTTTTTAGAGTAACTTTTCGTACATAATACTGAAAATAAATTCATTAAGAGTATTTACAAATAAAATGATAAAAATATACACTCAAAGTTATTTTTGTTCTATGTAATTTAGAATTTTATCGCTACTCTGTATTTAAAAGAATGGCTTAAAACTTAGCACAAAAATGGATTTAAATTTGAATTTAACCCAGAAAGAACCCAGAGAAATAATTTTTGGATATTATTATTTGAAATCCATTCTGAGGAAAATACTAAATTGTTATTGGCTGGAATTGATAAATGACTGTTCTGTTTTTTTTTTTTTTTATGTAATTTAAAAATAGATGGATTTTTAAATATCAAATCTTTGTAAATTTGGTAATGAATAAATTGGTAATTTTAAAAACTGTATTTAATCGCAATATTTTACTATCAATTTCACATTTATTAAAAATAAATTTCAATTATAAAATTAATATGAAATTTTCTTTTGATGTTTTTTAATAATCTTGTCAAATTTTTGTACCTGGAAAGAAGAAGAAAATTTTTAACTATTAAGAATTTGAATTTTTATCATCTGTTGTATCTAAATTGTGGTATTTGTCAAAAATTTTCCTGTCATCAAGTTAAAAGGCAAAGGCAGATTCTTATTCTCAAGAGACATAAATGAAAAGACATTTCCCCATTTTCTTCGACTTCATCCTCTGATTTCATATAGCCTGGAGAAAGAAAAGAAAAGCGGGGAACCGATAAGAACTTTCCAGTGATATGCTGCATGCATAGGCTGAAAAGTAATTGAAATCAGAGATTGAAAATGTTTTTTCCGCCCATAATATCTAAAAAATTACAATTATCAAAAGAGCTTTTAATGAAAAATTTATCTATTGTGTTGAAGCGATAAATAGTTTAACTGGAATTTATTCTGACTTCAAGCATTAGATGATTATCGGAAAGTTTAAATTTCAATATCCTAAACATTTTCACTCTTTTTAAATGAGATGGGAAATTCCATCTGAGAGTTTGGTTTCTAGAGATTAGGACATATGCGATCTAGAATCAATGAGTTTTAGAGATTAGACATATGATATGTACAATCTAGAATCAATGGCTTCTAGAGATTAGACATATAATAAGATATGTACAATCTAGAATCAATGGATTCGAGATATTACACAAATGATAAGACATATGCATTGTTGTGATGAAAATCATTGCAATAGATAGTTTTCTAGATGAATAAAACAAAGACCGTTGTCCTAATTTTAGTTTGAGATTTTATTAGCTTATTATAAAACTTTAAGGACATTCTACCACAAATGGGACTTTTCAATCAATGTCTACATATATGTTTGTTTTGCGGATAATAAACAGACATCATCTTTCTTCATTCCCTTAAATCCGAGATTTATACATAAAATAATGAGCTTTCAGTTTGGCAACACTTTGGTATTTCTGTTTGTTGAGGAAAAGCAAAAGTATTGGAGCAGTTGCAGGTGAAGGCGCCATTACCAGCAGATGGAAAATTATGGAATAATTTAAGAAGAAATTACCTTTTTAATTTTATTTTCCAGGACTAAAATGAATCTCGTTAAAAATTAAAATGAAGATATATTCACCTCATTTCAGTATCTCGTTACATTCATTGGGTGGTCTTGAAAATATTCAAATTCAAATGACTATATGAGTTCCGTAAACAAATACCATATTTGACATGAACATGCCTGTTTTAAGGAATTTGAAATATCATTTAATTAATAAGCAAAGATAGATAAATAATAAACATAAATTCTATGATATAAACGAATCGTTTGAGGGATATTTGATAAAATTGGATTCAATGAGAATTCGAACTTAATATAAATAAATATATTCAGAATCATATTTCTATTCACGGAATGTTCCTATCAATCAATAGAAACACCGATCAGTGTTTTGAAATGGATGATAGATTGTTTAGACTTGTTAAACTTAGAAGTGCAGGCTAGAAAAACAAATTTTTGAAAAGAGTTGCAACTGTGATTACAATTCTGTTAAACTGAATCAGTTTAAATTCGTAAATGAATGCATATTTAATTTCTGCACAATATTTTGCATTGAATGACTAAACATACAGCTTCTAAACAGTTGCATAATCTGATGGAACTTCAGAACTGGTATAAATTTCATGAAAATTCGAAGTACCTTTATGAACTGAAGTTTAGTGCCGAATTTTATTCTCGAAATCTTTATTTAATTTCAAATTAATATTTTGGATTTTTTTTAAAAACAATTTAATTTAGTTTAGTTATTTTTTTATTATTTAGCACAAAATTAATTGTATTAACATTTTACTAAAATTAATGTTAATATTTTTAGATAAAGTTATTTTAATTAGTATTTTACTCACTTTTATTCATGTAAGGATTGTGAGGAATTATTTTTTAAATTTTAATCCTATAAAAAAAGTTTTCGAATTCTTGAAATATAATAACATTCTGGTGAAAGATTATCTTGGTTGTGGTGCAAGAGCACCTTCAATTTAGTATCTCCAACGCTGTGTGGCTTTTCAAGAAAATTACTTTGAAGAGACAATGAGCAATTATAACTATTATATAATGAAATTACTTTCATTACAAATGCGCAACCATTCATCATTATTATATAATGAGTTATCGAAATTTTTTTTCAGAATATTTTAATGGATAATTATGTCGGTTAATTGTATCAAGACAAAAGATATTCTACATGCTAAAATTCTTTTATAAAAATTACTTAAGAGTTGAAATAGTATGAAATTCTGATATTATGCCCAAAAAAATAAATTTTCTTCCATCTGTTTAAGATTAAAATACATAATATCCTTGATTTCATATTAATTCATATGAATATGAGTCAATATATATTATTTTATGTAAATAATATGTAAAAAGTGAGTGGATTGTATAATACTTTGCCTGCGTAAAATTATATTAAAATGTCAGTTCTTAAATTTTTCATGTAGATATATTAGAGTTCGTGAGTTATTTATTCGCGTTTAAAATGATTTGCGTCTTTTACAATGCTTTTATAATTGAGATTATTGAATGTTAATTTTTGAAAAGAAGTAAAATAATATTTATTCAAAATTTTTATTGTAATTAATATTTTTTCATCTAATTTCATGATTAAATGAAAAATAAGTAAAAATTAAAAACTGTTAATTAAGTTTTGGTGCTTACATTTCTCCTGAAATATTTTATCGGAAAAATATTTACTGTGCCTTTCCCAGAAAAATGCTCCGAAGTTTGAAGTAATATACTAGTTAAATTCAATTTTTTTTCTCCGAATTTTTGATTGAATTCGAAATTTTCTTTAAAGTCGCAAATGATTCTAAGAAAAAAATTTCTTAAAAATATTTGTCTTAAAGCAAAAAATAGGTTGAGCATGCAACTAAATCCGAGTTTTTAAATTTACAGAATAAGAAAATATAATTAAAGAAACTAAATTTCTTTCCCATGAACTTATTTCGAAGCTAATTAAATGCTAAACTCCTTATGCAGAAACAGTGCTACTGTCTAACTAGCAGTAACTTTTCTGCTATGTTTCTGACCTAATTTTGTCATATCTCTCAGTGTTTCTGTAATGTTATTTTAAAAAATTCCTTTCTAAGATGTAAAAATTAAGAAGATTAATTAAATTGCATAAAATATAAGATGGTTTAAAATTTAATTTGTTACAAAAGCAAAATAAAATTATAATTTTTAAAAAGTTCTTATTAAAATTTAAAGCAGAATCTGACATAAAACTACTACAGTCAGTTTTTCAGATCAAATAAAAGAAAAAATAATGACAAAGAAAATTCTTTTAATCAAGATTATATCATTTACAGTAAGAAATTGCTGACAGGTTTCCCTCAATTGCAAATCAAAACGCTTCTTATTTCCATAAACATCTTAAACTAATAAGCATTTCAGGATTGGTTGCAAATATTTAGTGTTTTCTTTATTCTTATAATTAAATTACAAGGCAGCATTTTTTTAAGTGAAAGAAAAAAATGTTAACAATATTTATGAAAGAGAAAAACCCTGATCTATGTCATAGAATAAGCATAACTATAGATCTCTTTGAAAAAAAACCAGATTACGTAATAATGACGGAACGTTTGAGGACCTAAGCACTATCAGACGAATGCAGTTCTCTGTTCTATTCTGTAAGGAGTCACCATTAGTATATTAAGAGCAAACCTATATAATTTATCATCAATATACCTTTACAGAATTTAGAAAGACATGAAACGTTTTAAGTAATCATTTTATTTAAATTTAAATAGATTCATAAAAAATAATTATGGAGATCCTTTCAAATTCAAACTAGCCATACATCTCACGTATTTGACTAGAAATGTTGATTAAATGATAAATAAAGAAGAAAACAACAAATAATGGACACAATTAACCGAATAATGAATCCCAATTCCAACTGCTTAGTGTAATGAAAGGGCCTTAAAGATAATAATTGCCATTCTAGGAGATAAATACCGGCTAAACAATGGATAGTACTAATTACTGCATTTGGAACATCACCAGGCTATGTTTAAATTGGATAATCCGACTGATGAAACCATGTATTATCCGCATGTTTCGAATAATTTCTATATTTTGATGGTGGAGGGAATGCTTTATAATTGACATCGATTTAAATAGCAGGTAATCGGGTTCATTTGAAAGATCTGAGGTAACTGAAATTCGGATGAAAAAAAGTTATATCAATAACATAACATATGAAAACTTACTTGATACAGTTCCATCCATTTTATTAAAATATGAATGCAGTAAAATAATTTAGAGCA
>JAPMOR010062609.1:70519-91698 GCA_026543865.1 Argiope aurantia | reverse complement strand
TTTACATTTAAGATAGAGAAATGCCTCAAGCTGCAATTTATGATCAAACAGTGAAAGTAGAATTTTATTAAAATTCGATTGATCAATTTGAGAAGAAAAAAAACATTTTCAAAGCATGAGCAAATTGAAGAGGATATTATTATTCCTTAGATCCGGAGTCAACGTCAGATATTTATTACATGCAGTGATGTATTTCTAACTAGACTCAATGTGCAGCTGCCTAGGGCCGCCAGGTTGAGAAGGAAACGCAATGCAATCACTTTAAAAATGATATTGTCCTAGTTGCCAGAGAAATTTATTATAAAAAATACAAATCCTATGAATGCTAAATAGTACTAGAATATTAACACTTATTTCAACTGCAATTGGTCAGGTTCCTGTAATTTCTTTATGTTTATATAGCTATATATATATATATATATATATATATTCGAATATAAAAGCGCCATCTGCATCAATAATATTATGTACGAGCACGAATGCCGGGCAATACAAAAGAATATGAACAAAAAAAATCACGAAGTTAATAAAATAAAAATATATTAATCTAAAACTATTAGCGTACTAAAAATGTGCTCAAATATGAAACTAGATTGACCGGCTTAATAAAAGAAAGAGACAATGTACGCAACCAAGAGCCGCGAATTACCACTGATTACTAACCTTGTTTAGTGACCAGCAAATCCTTTCGCGTGAAAAATATCAATAAAATCTTTTATTCATAGCTTGGTTTTATTGTTTCTTTCAAAAAAGTACTTTCAAATTTAGTTTTTTCGATAAACCAATTATTCGTATTATATTGGAAGTCCTTCTTCAGTTATGTTCATTGTGTTTGTTAAACTGTGAATATCAATCTAAAACATGAAATAATTAAACTTCGCCTCATTCAAATATTTGCAGGTGCAGTTTAAGTATCATTATAAAATATAAAAGGAAATCATTTAGCATTAGGGTTTCTTATGTAATATTTTTTACGATTTTATTAATATCTCAAAGAAATTTTCATTACTAATTTTAGAGAACTGTAAAATGCATTTTAATAAGAAAGTAATAGTCTATTTTCTGATTTTCCTTTTCAAAGTATTCTATCACGGAATAAACAATCATGCGTCATAAGTGTAATAATTTAAAATAATTTCGTATTATCTTTTTTATTGTGAAAAATAATCGGATTTTAAAAATCATTGGCTGTTTTCATGAGCTTAATAGACATTTTTAAATAAGAATATTTTTTACATGATATATGAGCAAAGATAAAAGCCATACGATATATAAAAAGTGACAAACTATAATTTTTCTAATGAAATTGTCCAAAATTGTTGGTGTCCGATCGCTTTTGGTTTTATTTTCCCTTGCCTATTTCCTTTTTTATTTTGTAGAAAAAAATCTATATTAAAATAAAAAAATACTCATGTTAGGTTTTATTCAGAATTCAATTTGAGTGATATGAGTGATATGATTTTGAATATATATTTTTGAATTAGCCACAGAAATTCTTCTACACATTTCTGAAATGGGTAGGTAGTTTTGGGGAATACTGCATGTTTCTTCAAAAGGCAGTTCTGTTCCAGTTACTACATTAATATTTTTGTACAGTTATACATAAGAGACGGTTCTACAACTGAGATAATTGTACAATTGGAAATTTATCCCTAATTTCTTTTTAGGGACATTTTTATCAAAGTGGAGTGCCATTTTCTTTATATCTAAATATCTTTTTCTGGCATTTTTGATAATTGCTGTTAAATCTTCCGAGAAAAAATTTGTTCACTAAATGATATATGAAAAATAAATAAGCAGAGGGAAATTTTGGATATAGGTCAAAATAAATAAAAATCTGAATTATTGGGGTTTTTTTTGCATATATTTCCACTTCTGATGATATGAAATGAAAATATATGTAATAGAATATCTTCAAAAATTTCTACAGGTAGGATACCCTGAAAATGAGCTATGCTCAAATTGAAAGGTGTGTGGTCGATGCTTTCAGATTGTTTCATTGGATTCTTTATGATGAAGAAAGAGAAATTTATAATTTTTACTTGTGATTCTAGCTTAGTGTTTATTTATAATAATACCATAAGGTTTGGCTTGATTATTTGATCTGTATTATCTCTAAAGTCAATATTTATATTTTCGTGAGAAAAAAATATTTTCTAAAAATTTGTGAATAAGTTTTCTTTAAAAAGCGTGGCTAGCATTTCAAATGAATCCCATCCTAGCCAGAAGTCATACGGAAGACCTAATGAAACCCTCTTCACCTACAGACCATATCTAGGCATCTGTGAGACTATCATCCCTTTCACTTTATAAATCCCTTAAGAGAACGTGCACAAGCATAACCATCATTCGCAACAGACCAGCTACTACTCCAAAAGCCACCCGGATCAACTCCATCGAAATGTTCACCTATACTGCCAACATATCTTTTCCTACATTTTCTTACATTTACAATTACAAAAGGAAATTGAAATAAATTAAGTTAGAAATGAAACAAAAAGTATATCAACTCAGTTCTATTGACAATAACTTAAAAAACTGAACGAATATTCAGACCATATAGCACTGTAATAAGGAAAAAACAAAACAAGACAATTTTTTTATTGCTAGTTTTTTAGTTCTAGTTCCCCATATTTTTTAAGGGAAAATTATAAAGAAAATGTTAAATGTGAATGCCATGTGTATGAGTGGATCTCATTCCACTGGGTAAAGCATATCAAATGAATAACTATTAATGTAAAGAGGTGAATTTCCCTCCATCAAAGCCACCCAATCACCAAAGAACCCTTGGGATAGAAGTTTGATTTTACTTTAGTAAAGGAGAATAATCTACATTCTTGAGGGAATGACAAGGGAAATTGGCCCACATTTCTACTTCGTTTATTAAAGATGAATCCTAAGAAACACGTTATTTCGCTTTTAAAATGGGCATCCATATACTAGTTTTTTATTAATGCTGATTAGCAGCAAGGTAAGAGAAAAGGAGACATTACATTCTTTCTCTGTTTCGCATTAGCAATGAGGGCATTGGTGAACTGGATATATTATGAAAATCAGCCCTTGTGAACCCCAGATGTTGAGGCATTCAACCATACTTGTGTTATTCGAAACTATTTGTTGGCGTGAGTTTCGTTTTAAAAAAAGAAGATTCATGCTTCCATTACCTTAGTATCTGAATGTTGTAATGGCACTCGATAACGCTAAAAGTAGGATGAAATAAAAGAAAAAATAAACTGCTCAAAATAAAATTCTGAAATACTTCCTTTTTCATTTTTACAAAGGATTTAAATTGATGCATAGGTGATTTATTTATTTCGTTGTTGTTTTAGTCTGGAATGAAATCCATTTATCTGACAATCGCACTCTTTTCTTTCGGTCCATTCTACTCTTAAGTAGAAATCTTAATTTTTAAAGGTCAATGAATAAAAATACTTAAACTAAATTCCCATTCAAAGACAAAAAGGTTTGTTTCAAGAAACATTGCAATTGAAGAAACTTTTAACATTTTCAAAAGAAAAAAATGAATTGATTAGTCTTGTCATATATTATCTTATTCTTCTTTCTGATGTAGTCCAGAAAATGTTATCGAATTGTTTCTATCTAGACAACGTGGAGTGAAGCTTTCCATAAAACTGTAAAAATAACTTACAAATGAAAAGACCCTCAAAGATTCTATTGATTTGGATATAGATTAGTTTATTTATTAGTATTCTCTAATGCTACTTTCTATCCTTCACACTTTTATCCTAACAGTAGACTGAATTCTATTTCTATTAAATAGCATTTGTCGTCAGCTAAATTAGAGTTTTTTGGTAAAAAAAAAGAAAAACCTCGACTCTATTTTCCTAAGAAAATAGTTCACTAACTTGACATATGACCTAAACGAAAAATAGGGTAATATTTCTGCATTCTCTTAAGTGATGTCAAAAAATAATGGATGCAATTTTAGGAGCACTTAGCTAGATTTCCTCTTCGGTCGAACAATTTTGAAAACTTTGTTACTACTTTTTTTTTTCTTTATTTCAATTTGATCTCAGTAATATTTTTCAATGATTTTGAGTGGCTCTTAGATTTCCCTGGAATGTTTATCTTCACTTTTTCTTAGTGATCTAAAATTTTATTATGATGAAATGTTTCCAGTCAAATCTACATTAGCCTAGTCTTATAAATTTGTTCTCTCTTAACAATTATCTGATAGTATAATTGTACTGTCAGACACAAATGTACAATAGTATTGTCAGATACAATTGCGTTGTACGATTGAACTGACATCATTTTATTTCACTGAATTAAGAAACAAAGTTTTGCATCACACATTTTATTTTATTCTCATTAACGCTGTTGATCTAATGAAATTACATTGATTACACTGAGAATAAGTAAATTTGCATGAGAAATAGAAATTGGATTCATAATTTTTCTCAATACCTTTCTTAGAGCCATTATGCAAATTGTTATTAATTCATGTCTCCGTCAGGCTTTTTAAGTCAAAAAAATTACTATTAATAAATATTCATTTGCGAGGGCAGCAGATAATCTTGCAACCACCAAAGATAGTTTAATGTTCGTTTATATGTTTCTTTATGTTTGAAGACAGTGATGAAAATGGTCTGTGTACTTCTTCAGTTATTGCCCAGAAATATCAAACAATGATTTTAAACTCTATTGTTTTGGAAGAGCAAACAGCAATATTGCCGTCAGTCTGTCGAATTAATGCAGGATGAAATACTTCTTATGACTGGATTTTGTGTTCAGCAAATTCTATGGCAGTATTTTAGAAACGAAAGAATAACTAACCATATATCTCTATCTCTTTATATAACTATGTGATTCATCGGAAAATTTTCTTTTAGAGAAGGATTTTTACTAATATGGCAATCTTCCAAAAATCTATAATGAACATCTTTTGGAATATTTGAGACGTCTATTCCTTAAGCCACATGAATCAAAAATTGTAATGGAAATTATTGCAATTTCTTCTTACCATAACGGCGCGTAATTGCAAATAATTCTTCTTCTTTTTTTCTTTTTCATGAATTGAAATTCCATGCTCAAATTATGTAGACTGTATTTGGTAATAAGTTGATTAAATTTGGTTTTATTGAGGTAAATAAAATTGAATTCCAAACCCCTTTCCTTATTTTAAGTCCAAATGTATTTATTAAATGATAAATGAAACACAAATAAAACGTACTACTCTTACTCTCCCAATTTTGTATTTCATGTTACAAACTATTTCATAAATAGAGTTTTTGGAGTTTTGAGATAAATTAAAAAAGTTGCAAGACAAAACTTTAGGAAATCAGAACACTTATTAACAGAATCTGAATATTCTTTGCACAACAATATCTAGTACCGGGCTTTTCAAAAATTTTCAGATATAAGTGTGAACGAATAGTTAGAACAAGTTTTATTAGACTGAAATATGCAAAGTTGTTGTGCGTGTTTCATGATTACAAGCATTCAAGATTTTATTTCGTGGGAAAAGCGAAGTCATGGTACTTTAGCACGATGAGATTAAAATTTTTAACTCCATCCTTGCATCAAATTACCTTTCAAAACATCCTTACCCCTTAACTTTAAAAAATGCTTCCTATGATTTCTCCCTATCTGATGTTTCCTTTGATGGAAATTTTTCTGAAGTGGTAAAAATTTTTAAGCTCCAAAGTAGCGCAGCGACGAAGCCGTTGGCTCAAATAACAAAAGAAGCCGTGAAATTCACTTTAATATCTTTGTCTGAATAATGTCAAAAATGTCTAGATATAAAATGTACTAATTTCGAAAGGAACAGGAGATAAATAAGTTCTATCTGTACTCATTCTTTAGTAATAAAGTGAGTACCAGCACTTTTTAAACGCAGTAGTATTATGAAGCACGGATTAATTATATCTGAATTTTAGGCGCTAAGACATATCAATAACTTTGCTGATAGCCAAATTACACAATTATAAACGAAAATAAAGTGATATTATTATTTTTTTATTTATTGTTCTGCTGTTTCAGCGTCATCGAAACGTGAGCTTGCCAAAAGTTTAAAAATTATCAGATTTATTTATCTTTTCAAAATCTTCCCCATGAAAGAACAAACGGAAACCGATACTTACTTTGTTGATATCGGGCTTATTATTGGAAACTGTAACAAAGCTTGTGTTGTCAGTTATGGAAGGCTTAATAAGGAAAATCCTGAACAGCTTTGGTAACTAAATGCTCGCCTGTTGAATAATATGGCCTTTGAAAACCGGGGATAATAGAGTCCATTTATAGAATCCTCAAAGGAAAATAAATCCCTTTATCGGCGACGAACCGTTAACAAGTCACACCGCTATTATTGTGCCTCTAGAAGAATAGTAACTTGAATACTTATTAAAGCAATTTTCATTTCCTTATTCAAGATGGCTGTACCATAAGAGAATATTCATTGGAAAACTGAAACAACTCCATTTTATGATGATGCAATTCATAATTTTGGAACATTGTTGTATAATAATTTTTCTGCGGTGTTTTTCTAATAGAATTGTACATCAAAACACATATTTTGGATTCGGTTTCGGAATATATAGTTGGATAATTATTTGAAAGCTTGAACAGTGATTGTATGGATTTTCTTGTCTCGCTTGATATTCTTAAGAGTATGAAACAACAGAAATAATTCGATAAGTACTGTAAAAAAAAATTACTTCCCTCGAAATACTAGTAATAAATAAGAAATTATAACATATTTATAAAAGACGAATAATAACAATTATTACGGAGTTTAATGATAAGTTGAGTCTTGCTCTGATATGCCAGGTTTTTTTTTTTTTTTTTTTTTCGCTTAAGGACACAAAGTTACAAAATTCTAACTTAAGTGAGTTCTATCAGAATTGAATACAGGATGAGTCACATTTATTCATACATTTATTTATTTTTTGGAAAAACACTTACAAGTCAAAAATAATCGTTTTACTTTTTAAGTAGATGGAATTAGACATAAATAAGAATTACTTACAAAGCATTTAATTTGATTCTGGAGCCAAAAAAAAATTTAAGGGAAAGTACGTTTACCATTCTTATGAAATATGGAGTGAAATTTGAATAAAAATATGAAATAGACAATGAAAAAGAAAATGCGTGTAAAACCCAAGACACAAAATAGAGAACATTTATTAAACGATACACAACTGTTCTATCTCTTTTTTTTTGTCTGAAGTAGAGGAGACCTTTCTTCCCCTTTAAATGAAATTTCATATATTTTTAGCATCCTTTGATAAATTATTATTTTTATTTTAATATTAACTCAACTGAAAAAACTTGATTTACAAAACAGCCTTTGAGATCAAAATTCTTCAATAAATTATCTTTTATGACTAACAAAACTAAATGAATCTAATTACCCTTGGAAACCAGCTGCTTCACAACGAATACTAGTTAAGATTTTCAGTTAAAATTCTTATGCCGCACTTTATTTTCATGATTCTCTTAAGTAACAAAGTGCGATAGAGTTTAAAGATACGTAATTATTTACACGTGCACTATTTATACACGTGGATCATCCTTATGGAGTCACGTCCCGTGATTTCTTACTGTCATTAAAATTCTAAGTTTTGAGTAATCTGTATATTGTATCTTGATACTGTAATCAGTGATAAATTTCTGAATAGGCAGCTGCCTGGGGTTGCTGAGTTGAAAAAGGCATGTGGCAAATATATTAAGAAACTTTGTTAGTTTAGTTCTTAATAAATAAATTTGAAAAAAATACAAATTCTATAAATTATAAAAGCTTAGAAAAGCAATATGTGTTTGTATTGTACGAGTATTATTAAAATCGCCGATATTAAATTTCAAAATAATTAAATATTTATTTATAATATATCGTAATATTAATGATCCATTTTAAAACCTGCTTGCTAGGCCTCGTCAAACAATAATTTTTAATACTACAGTTTATTTGAATTGTTAGTATTTCTTTATATTTTTACCAAAATAATAATTAGATAAAGTAAAGAAAACGTTAATTAATTTAATGATTAATTTTTCAAGAATTTTGTTACTGTAATCATTTTTACAGTGATATAAATAATTGGAAAGATATATTTTTACTAAGTTATTAAAATAAAAAAATTAAACTAAAATCAATTTTTAATATTTTGATCTTATAAAAAATATATTAAACTGTGAAACAAATGTAAATGTATGAAATCTGTAAAATATATTGAAAAATTATTAAATTATTATTATTATCAATTAATTCACACTGCCTAAGGTAACAAAATGTTTAATATACCGCTGACTGTAACTCCAGTTTTGTTTTTTTTAGTCCTGTGTTAACTGTGTAAATAATAAACAGAATCGTTCTTTCATATTTTTCTTCGATGAAAGAAAATCAAGCGTGCAAACATTTTATGAAATAATGTAACTGCTTAAAATTCTTTGGAATATTGAAGAACAAATATGCAAAAAAAAATTTTATTAATTTTTTTCCGATTTTATTAGAAAAAAAATTGTATAGGGTGTTAAAAAAATCTGAATTTTAAATACATGACTTTTTTAGTAATAATACACGGGAGTTATCGAAAAGTGTCTTCAAAATCTCATTTTACTAACTAATTCAGATTCATATGAAAAGTAAATCTTTTCGAAATGCATATTCTTGTCCTCCAAAGTATATTTGCACAAAATATAGTAGCTGTAGTTTAAACGTCTGGTCTATTGAACCCAGAACACATTCATATAGACTCAATTTCTTTATTAGTAATATCCGCTTTTGACGACCATTTGGCTAGTCAAAATTAATGATCGCTACAATTTTCAATTAAATACTTTAACTTGTTGGCTAAATGGCTTATGCAAACAAAATTTTCAAGTTTCAAATTCTAATAATCATAATATTTAAACTATTATAGAAACTTGTAATAATCCGCCTTGATTAATCTTCGATCTTTTCATCACATTATGCAGTTCTCTAAATGCATCTTCCCTAAAATTTGAGCTTTGTGTTGAAAAGGTAGTGATTAAATTTCAATTGATAAGAAAACGTTTCTTGCAGAAAGCAAACATGTTTTAAAATATACGAGTATAGAAAATAAAATCTTTCGGCACCGAAGTCTTAAGCGAACTACAAAATATTGTTTTTTAATTTATATTTCAAAGGATTTTGCAATAAAAACTCCTTTGATTCATCATAAAGTTTAGCTACCCCTTTTGCTTTCAAATAGATTTAAATAGCATTAATAATAATATTTTATTATGTTCCAATCAATAAATGTACACCTGAAAAAAAATCTATGAAGTTTAAATTCTGTACAGTAAATCATATTCAGGTAAAATATTTTCGAACTATGTTTGAAATTTAAATAAATTGTTTTAATCTTCTACGATAGAATCATGTAGCTCTGAATATCATAACTGTAGGGCAATTAACAATCATTATTTTACGCCAACTGGCCTTGGAAAACTCCCGGCGCTGATTGAAGTATCTTTTTCCGAGACAATCGATGAATTGGTCTAATGTCGGGATTTTTTTAAAATGTCATATTCAAAATTTTATAACTCAGTTCGCTTTATTCGCATAAGAGTAGAGATTTTTAATTCTCAAGAATATTTTATTAAATAAAACGAATTGGACCGATAATTGGAATAAAAAAAACTTTTGGGTAAACTTTTTTCAGATGAGTATCTGAACATTTCTTGACTCGCGCTACATAAAATATAGTTCCTTCCTTCATTTATTATTAAATGTGGAGGTTTATTACTAACGGTTTAGAAATTTGATGTTGGGATTCAATTAAAGCCCAATTAAGCCCGTGTATATAAATTAATTTTTTCTTTAAGCAATGCATGAAGAAACATAGATATATTTACATTATTTGTATTAACAATTTAGATAGTTTAAAAGGTCACAGAAAAGTTTTTCTTGAATTTATTTTCAAGAAAATATTATGTTGCGTGTTAATTTCATTTCATACAGACATATGTTGAAAATTAAATTTTTCTATGTTTAGTTTGTTGTGCGAGTTAATTTTATATTTTAATTTTAGCATTTGTCAACGAAAAGGCAAGGTGTTTTCATGCTCATGTAATAAACATATTATTTGAAAATAATCTCAAAATACTTTTTTTCAAAATTCATTATATGTAGAAAAAAATGTATGTGGAATGTATGTGTGTTCAGTATATTTATTACTGAAAATATAATTCTTTACATTTTGAAATAATAAGTTTTACCATGTAATATTTGTGGAAGTTGTCGGGGAAAAATATGAAAACATCACACACTTTTTAATTAATTAAAATTATAAATAAAATTTTAAAACAGAAAAATTGCTCCGAGATGCACATTTCTATCCTGAAAATATATGCATGGCAAATCTTATAACTCTAGCACACACACACACATTCATCTCCTTTTAAGAAGATATTAAAAGCAGAGAATAAATAAAAATTATATATTAAAAATTATATTTTCATGAATTCGTAAAGAGTCGATGGAAATTAATTCTTTAAATTATAGTTTTTTCTCAATATACAATGCTTATTTATGCATTATTCATTCATAATAATTAACTTCGCAAATATTGATTTATTTTGATATTTATTCATTGTTTTTTAATTCGTACATCTTGCTCTCATCAAATTACTTTATTAGGTTTAAGCATAATACAAAAAGAAAGTAAATTATCGTAGTTTTGAAATTAAATAAATTGAATTGTAATTAAATAAATTGAAATAAATTAAATAAATTTTCAAAAACGGCAATCAAAATTAAAACTAAACAGTACAGAACAGATACCAGAGCAGAAAACATGGTACTAATAATTTTTCCGAATCTACGCAGACAAAGAAATGTTTCGATTCATTTTTTGAATATAAACCGAAGCTTATTATTTTTTTGAATTTAACATATTTCAATGCGTTCATTTTTTTAAACTTTAAAATGAAATACGAACACTTGTAGTTACAAAAAGCATAATATAAAAGAACAAAATTTGGATAACAATGAACTTTTTAAAAAATAACAACAATGAAAATCCTTTAACAATTACTTTAAATAAATTAAAATAATTAAAAATTAAATAAAAATATTAAATACATTTTTTAATTTAATTTTTATGTAAATTTTTCTTCCTATTAAGTATGACATTTGAATTTCAAATCTGATTAAATGAAATGATGCCTTAAATTTGATTCTGAAATTCGAAGTTTGGATATAGTATATTTTATTAAATATCCGAGGCCCTAGATGCTTTTAAAGGTTCATTTACCAATTTCAAAATTTTATAAATCTAAAACTTCGTCTATTCTGAACGATCCTAATTGTTATTCCATGCCTTGTTTCTACTAAAATCTGTTTCAGTCAGATCCTATTCAATTTACTCAGCAGCGAAGTGTTGCCTTCGAATAGGAAGAGCAAAGGATCATAATTAATATTTACAAATATTCTTAATATGAATCCGACGTTCTGCGAAAATCTGTTTCCCTATAATTTTCAAGCTAGGGTTCTAAATAAATTAAATTTATGTGCAATTTAATTAATACTCACCCAATTTCATTACCCGAAATAGTGAATCGTCATAAAATTGCCAGTACTGTAAAAATCTTCTTATTTAAAAATACATCCTATAAAAATATGGATAAAACTAAATGTGAAACAAATATGAGGTGCATTTTGAAAATTGAAATTAGAATGTTGTTCATTTAAAATGATTTTAAAAGAAATTGAAAAAAAAAAAATAGAACAAGACAAAATAGAATAGAAAAGGATTTTTATTCTTTGATTTAGACGTTATTTAAATTTCAATATTAAATTTATTTACAGACGGATTTAGAAAATCTAAATTTTAAAAAAAAATTACAATAATTTTTTTGTTTAAGATCTTTTATTTATGTCTAATTGATTATTTTAAAGCTGCAACAATTAAATAATTTTTCCAACTCTTTTTATGATTCAACATTAACACAGCTTTAGAAGAATGCCTGAATTTAAGAAACAATTAATCACTGGAAATTATTGAATTAGACTATGACCATGAAAGGAATAAAGTTATTATCAACAAAAAGAAGGATTAGCTGTCGTATTTGAACTGTTTTCAATTATAGGAATGAAACAGTTAATGAATCCAATATACAAACCCTTTTTGATTCAATGTACTTTATTTACTAAAGAATTCTTTCCATTAACGAACGAAGACAGCATTTCCAACAAGATATGTAACTTTATGGGAAATTTCAGTCAGTTGGCAGAAACATTTTTATAAAAGTGAAAACTTCTGATGTTTCGTATGATGTTTGAATATGAAAATCTGTTATTGGAAAAGATTATTTGTGTATGTAAGCTACAAAATGAAAATAATTTCACTGTGAAACGATGAGTAAAATGGGCTTGACAGTTTGAACATTAGAAATGTTTAAAATCAAATTTAAACTCTTCTAAATGAATGGATGCAATGAATAAGATAGCATAGATTTTTAAAAAATGCGCGAAACATTCTTGTAAAGAAAATAATGTATATACTGAGAAATTTAAATTGTTTTTTGTATTCCATCTTAATTCTGTTGCTATTTCAGGGAGCCATGATATATCTCTATATAATATACCTTAAACTGCAGTATATAAATATAATATTGATAAGATGGAGATGGCTATTGTTTTTACATGAAGAAGCTTCTTTATTAGACATTTTACGAATTATCTCTACTCTCATCATATAGAAACCAAAAGAAGGAAGAGCGGGCAGATTTACAGATTTAGTAATATTTTTAAAAGAGTAAGGGCGATAATGTGATTTATAGAAACCGAATATTGTTACAAGATTTTAATTTATTAGGATAGAAGCGATCAAACCATTCATTCAAGACCAGATCAAAAATATAAATTTTATATTATTTGTAAAATAATTGAATTTATATAAATAGAAGGATGAGAAAATTTATCTCTGATTGTATTAGTTTTACGAGTTATTCTGTGAAATATATTACTCATAACTGTTGTTCGAAGAATTTTTGTACATAACAAAGAAAGTCAATTCTGTACAATAACATGTTACTCAGAAAGTCTCTTCAGTACGAAAATTCTGAGCGATTGCTTATATCTCTGTTTTCTACCTAAATTTATTTTAAAATATTGTTTCTGTTTGTATATATTTGTATATTGTAAATATTCTTTAGAATACTTAAACACAAAAACAAATAAAAGTGATTATAAGGAATGATGAACAAAAACAAAAGCAGCAATTTGATTAAAATCAGGGTGTAAGTATGAGTATTAGTATTTTCATGAGTCATTCCCTTTCTTCCCAGTATAAATATTATTGATCTTGAACAATATTTTATTCCCAGAACCAGGAAAGGGTCGTTTTGAGTTTCACAGTATTGTGAAAAAAACCAATCATGCAGTTTGAATATTTTTTAATCAATTTAAATTAAAATTTGACTCCAAATACAATTTTAGTAACAAGAGTACATATCAAAATCCCATTTATTGTTATTAATTTCTTTTTTGAGCTATCATATTTACATGCTCTAATAAGTATAGATCAATAAACATTTAACGCTTTGTTAGATTTGGTTCAAATTTTGATAATGTTGATAACGTTGGATATTAAAACTCTATACCAAATTTCATCCATATAGCTTATTTTATGTTTTATGATTATCATGTTTACTTGTACTCAGAAAATCAGGCAATCAAACTTTCTGATTTTGTTCAAAATTTCACAGAGATTAGCAAATTTCGTTTAAATTTACCATAAGAAATTTCATGTGTCACCTTTAAAGTGTTTTTTGAACTATTGTATTCGTTGACAGATAAAAGGAAGGACATTAAATATTTTAATGTTTTTTTCTATCATTTCGGAATATACTATTGAACAAAATATTATTTTGCTTTCTTTAAAAAAATTAATTTTTTGGTGAAATTCATTTAATTTAGAGGAATTCTTTTTAATATTAATAATTTTTTTGAAGTTAATTTTAAATCCAATTTACAATAATGCTTTACTTGCTATGATGAAATTTAAGCCATCATCATAATTTGATCAAGTCTTTTAATCGCATGCTTTTACTGCTATTAATAGTATTATAAGAAAATATGTTTTTATCTGAACAAAGGATTTCAAAAACGGAATTTTCGTTTATTTTTTCGCCTATTAACACGATTAGGCTTGCATTTCTTTTCTGTAATTTGCGTGATGTGAAAATTTTCCAATATAGAGTGCAAAGGTTGATAAAATTAACATAACACATCAAGCTCAAACTATTATCTTATCAAGATAATAGTCAAGGCTTAATTTCTTTCGCTTAAAGCGATTTTCTATACATTGCATTGCATACCTAAAAAGATAAAATAATTCTGAAATATTAGGGAAAAAGTCATAACTTCTTTTTCAAATCTTTATGTTGAGCTGGAAATGAAATTATTAACAGAAAATTTAGCAATTAAAAACCAATTATTTATAACTTGAAAATAAATTTCCAAAACATAAAAATATATGAATGTATTATAAAACTACTATTCATTTCTAAAAAGCTTTAAAACATTAATTGCAGAAATTAATTTTCTATACATGTTTTTTTTTGCCCAAAACACGGTAATGCTGTTACTATTCAAACTATTGAGCGGAATGGTTTCGAAAATTATATTTTTCGCGATATTTTTATTGAATAAAAGCTACACCTGTATATATTGTTAGCACAAGCATAATAAGAATGTGTGTATCAACATTTACGCGTAAAAATGCTTCGCTGATAGCATTCTATAAAAAATTTTTTATATAAATTTTTCTTTTGTTTTTTTTATAATTAAATCATAAATTATTCATTTTATAGGGGATTCCATTATTTCCTTTTGTTATCTGACAATAAACATTTTTTGTTTTTTTAAACTCTACCATAATGACTTTTATGGCAATTTATGTATAGGCTGTAGGTGTAAGCAATGCATTACTTAGCTAATGAAAGGCCTTGTGGTATAAAAGTGAATTTCTGATAAAGCTATCAGTGCGTTTATGTATCTGATGTTGCTTAAATGCTACAGTTTTTTCCCCTTCAGTAACCTGATAATGAGGAACTACTGCCCAGTTACATGCTGATAAATAATTCTCATGGGAAAAATTATTAAATGATATTTTTATCATAAGTTAAGGTTAACATAAGTTATTCCCTGTTAGTTTTAACTAAATTAAATTTTTGTTTTGAAAGGGAAACATTGACTTTAAATGAGTTTTCGACGAGCATTAATCCTTGTTGCAATAGGAATTAAACTTCTTTTCTACTTTCCTTTTGCTAACTGAAAAGGAGACTAAGGAAGCCATAAGTTACTTACAATTTCTCAAGTTTACTTATTTTCTTATAGACAAATTCTGCCATAGTATATGTAAAAGAAACAAGTGTTGGAAATTAAATTGTCGCAACCATAAAGTTACACTCCCTACAACATTGGCACTAGATTTAAATATTTATATTTCTTAAATGCAGTCACTAGTGTTGCTTACAAAGTGTTTTCATTGATGTATAAGTTGTAGAATGTATGAAACATTGTTACACCATTGATGGTTCAGATGAATCGGTCTACAGCATAAAGAACTGCAATCATTTTGTAGGTGTAGGATGGCGTGAACTCCTTATAGAAATCGTAAAAGAACCTAAGTATGAAACCACACCAAGTTATAATAAAATAATTGTATCTAATTTCAAATTAAAATAAATTAAGTCTAGGCCACAAGGCATAATATATTGACGTCATTAAAACTTAAACTCACGTTTTTCCAACTATAAAATCAAAACGCTATTATCCTTATCTTTAAAATTTAAATAGACTTATCCCTTTTTCTTCAGGGTTTTATCTAAAAGATTGGATTTGAAAATCCTTATTCATTTTCTTCTTCATGTTTGTATATAGATTTAAAATAATAATCTAAAAAAATGATAAGCTCTCATTTTCAATTGAATATTTTTTTTCATGATAATCACGAAATGTACAAAATAGGATACATACATTATTTGATTTCTTGCATTCACAATACGTAATTCTGGGGGGCAATAAATGAATTTGCTTATAGAATTCATCATGCTGCAGAAAATGAACGGTTATTCAGTGAAATCCCAAATTATCTGATTAAGGTTTAATTTCAACATTGACTGTCTTCTTTTCAGTGTTATTGGACTCGAATGTATCAGAATAATTGACATTCGTCAGGTATAATGTGAAATTTTGACTAGTTTCAAAAAATCGAATGGCTGTCAATGAACTATTGCCAAGCTCTAAATAATTCAATGAAAACGTTATAAGAACTTGCTTAGCATTCTTAGAAATAGGAAAGGGGAAATGGCATGAATACAGGAGATATTAAAGAGTCTATTAGCAATTGAAATCGTTAGCATTAGCATTTAAATCGTAAATATTTTATGATAAAAAGAGAATCAATAATGAAAAGGACATAAAAAATTATCCAAGAGGAAATGGAATTTCTTTGGAAATAACTATTTACACTTACTGTTATTATATATAATGAATATATATAATGAAAATACAATAAAATAATAATTATCAAAGAGGGAATTCCTTGAATTATTTTTAGGAGTTTTTTTATTGTTTATTAACTGTTTACATACAAATTTACAAGTAATTTGTGTATTTCTCTATTGTATTCAGTTTTTAAATATCGAAATATTTGGAATTATAAAAAAATAAGCAAAATATACGGAAATATATCTATTAGGTCCTTTTTAAATAAATGCATGAAATGTAAATACGTGAATAAACTGAAATGATTAGAATTAAATAATTCCGCTAAATGAACTTTTTACTGTCATGCAATGATAATTTATTTCAACAAAATCTTTCGATATATTCGGTTATGTCTAAGCGTCACATCTTTAGGTTTATGAAAATCAATTTTATTAGCCCCTTAACGTTCAATTTAAATTGAAGTATAGAATTAAACTAATTAATTTTAACATCAGACCAATAATATATTGAGTTTTATAATTTTTCTGATTAAGTTAGAAGTTTGAATCAATAAGAAACAAAATAATTGTAAAAGCAAACGCCGTGTGGAATTAAAAAAAAAGAAGAAGATGTATTGAGAATTCCTTTGAGTAAATAACTTCTAGATCTTATAAATTTTGAATAAAATAGTTATCTTAAATTTTACAAATCATCGGTGTAAGATATTCCAGCGGATCAATGGATTTGTTTCAAATTTTGAGACACAATAAAAGGGAATGAAGTGATAATTCACTTTTTCACCAGTTCTGTCAAGCTGGGATTCAGAAAATGATTTATCCATCACTCCTTTTATTGTGCTAAGATCCACTGGTCCTTCGAGGCAAAGAGTGCAAATTATTTCCACCCTTCAATTCGGAATACCTTTTATCCAAACTTAGATTATAAATGGCAACTTTGCTGTTTGATAAATAGCCGTTTCTCGTAGTTCTTTGTCGTGGTTTCGCTGAATAAATTCTTCGAGAGAATAAACTATACTTATAAAATCCCCATTCCATTAGTCTTGTAGAAAGAAATGATTAATTAGTGCAATGTGATGGCAAGTTTTCGAGCTTGCAAGTTAAATAATTCAAACTTTTATAGAGATTTTCACAATTAATTCAGTGAATTAAATTGTAATACGATTTAAAAATATTCTTAAATGTTATTATAATATATATATATATATTAATATCTCTCTTTGATAAAAAGTCAATAATCCACATTAAAACTGAATTTATAAATTATTCAATTAATTTAACTTTTGTTTTACAAGAAATTTCAACGTTACTTATAAATAGTTGATAAATTTAGCATTAAAATTTTTCAATTGGTGTAGGTGCAGAAGAATCTGTTATATTATAGTTAAATCAAATCTTTATTATTAAATCCAACTATAACGACGGCCAGTAAGAAGAGTTTTTTTTGTATGTGCATGTAATTGTTTCAAATTTCTAAAAGACCATGAAGAAAACAGAAAAAACGCATAAATTTAAACTTGCGCTGAAATATTCATACACAGCAGTATATAAATAAAGGGCAATCAGCAGTTTCACTAACAACTGATACTCTCGTAAATTAATATCAATTTCTGATATATTATTCATATTGTAGCTCTTTATTTGTTTTTAACATTCCTCTTCCATTGTTGCTTTAAATCTCAGTTATCCTATAATGTTAAACTTGATATGACACAAATATGAATTTCTTTGTTGGATTAAGTTCCATCATATAATATTACATTTGTGAAATGGCTTAGGACTGCCATTGAATAATAGCCTTTATTATCAATTGCTTGTGAAAACGATTTAATATATTCAATGCTTAAACTATGCATAACTAGTAAGAGAGAAGCAAAGTTCTTAAAATAATTTGGAAATATTTTGTAGAATTTAAAGATAAACAGAAATACAAATATTTATGAATTCTCCCTAAAATAACAGGTTTAGTTTAGTTATATTTATGTCCATTTTTGAAGCAACAGGATGGCATTTTGAGATGGAATTTTGTATCACAATTCTGATGATGAGGACTCCATTAACCTGGCAAACCTCTTCTCAAAACTTCCGCAAAATAACAATGAGAGTACATTTGGCTCTAGATAAGATTTAACGTACGCAAGGACTGCAAAATCAGTGAGTTTTCGGAAAATCCTGGTCTCGAGCCTGCAAAACCTAAAAATAATAGAGAGAAAACTCGTAAATGTTTTCCATAAAAGTTTAATTTATTATTCTTGTCAATAATCCCAATGTAATCGGTGAATATTAAATGAGGTAGTAGTAAATAGTTACGTTTAAAAATAATGTAATTTATAATAGACAAGGTTAAAAAATAAAATAAACAACAGAAATTTAAATAAGATCTAACTTTCAGTACAAAATGTTTTTATTATGAATTCATTTACAATAAAAATTCACAAGATAAATAAATATTTATTATTCTTTTTACTTCAGTAAGTCCTAATAACAAATATTCGTTTCTTGAAATAGTCCTTTTATGATTTATAAGTATTGCCATGAAACATTTTGAAATACTACGAAATATATATGTTGCCAATAGTGCAATTAATAGGCAAATACTAATCATTACCTTAATTAGTATTACAAATAAATGAATTATTTTAGATTTACAATTATCATGAATATTCTCTTAGTATTACTGTCTTAATTAAAGGATAATAAAAAAATTATTGGTCCATATTAAATTAACATTTATGTTTTATGCTTTTATTTCTATACAATTTTGGAATTCGCAGCCATTATTAAAACATTCTTTAGAGCGATTTCTACAAAATTGTTGATAAAAACTTTTTTGCTGTTATTATCTAAAATTAATAACTACATGTAATATAATTTATTTTAAATTAAATTATGTGTCTTTATATTTTGTATATTATACAGAATCTGAAAAAAATTATTGTTTCTTGATTGGATATCGATGTTCATTCCATATTCTTCATCATAAAGATATAAAGTAATTGTTTTAACAACTATTTTTATAAAAAAAATGTCATTCTTCTTACGGAATGCATCTAAATGCATCGAAATTAAAACTAAAATGTGAAATATCTGAAAATAAGCATTAGAAATAAAATGTAAAATCAATGAGATTAAAATAAAATTCATCAGCATTTAAATAAAAAAAGACTTCACACTTCTTATAACAATCTGCACTCAAAGCCATATAAAGATACTTAGGCAGTTCTTTTATTTAGGCAGTTCTTTATGCGGCCATACTAGCCGTAGCAAAGAAAAAAGTAAAAAGTATAAAAATAAAATAAAGTATAAAAGTACAAAAATGCTAACTAAAGCAAATTTTTAATGCGCAATAGCACATTTGTATTAGTATTATTATTTTAATTTTACCAGAAAGTTGTAAGAAGAACATTTTTTGCATAATTTTTTTCCTAAAAGTTGTGCCTTCAAATTACAAAAGAATAAAACCGTTAGAAATTAGATGTTAAAATCCTAAATAGCTAGAAAAAATTTAAGCACGGAATATATAAAGCAACTGAAAACGAACAACACTCTTTTAATACATAATTAAGAGTCAACAATGCAAAAGAATAGTCACAAGCAATCTGGTAGTAAAACCAGGTTTTCTTTTTGGCCTTTAAAGTAACTAGCAGAACTTTTGTGGTGGCTTTTAATTATTCATTCTAAGTTCATTTACTAGCTTGTGTATTCTCCAGTTCGAAAAGAAGTCAAGTTGCTCAGTCAGTTATTTCCACTTTAGCGCCGAATGTAAGTAAATATATTAGTTTTCTATTGTATAATTGAAAGTACTCTCGGCATATCTTGTGAACAAAACATTCTTTGCAATGTGGGAGTTGTTACGATCGTTGTACAGATATGTTCAGTTCAAAATGTACGTGTGATGGCAAATAGCCATTCTACTACACATTCTGGATTTCTTTCTGTCGGCTTTGCCCATCATTAGAAGGAAATATTAATATTTTCTTCTAATGATAAAATATTATTAATAAAGAAATAAAAGAAACACATATTGGAATAAAAAAAAACTGTTGATGCACTGAAATGTTGTTGGAAGCATATTGCATGCTATATTATTTTTTTAAAGAAAACTGCCATGATGTGGGAAAACTCTTAGTAGCTTAATGTCTTGGATACTTTCTTTTTCTTTTTACTTCAAAAATAACATTAGCTTTGAAGTAACACAATTTACCTCTTCCTGATTGGCTACCAGAGAGAAAAGAAAAGTCTCCTCTAAGTATTTGTCCAGGAGGATAAGTAGTTTTAACTGAATTTGGAAATAGAAAGATACTTGATGACAAGAACCTTGAAGAACTCGTCTAGAAGTCTCTTGTGTAAAAGTTTATAAAAGAAATTCCGTTTCGTATTTCTTTCTAATGTTCTGTCTGATTGCCCAAATAACTAAAAACTGTAGTAATCCTACAAACATAACATATTAGTTTGAAATTTGAATACTTCGAAACAAAACACTCTTCAAAAAGGTATCATAATTAAATCATAGATAAAAATAATGTCGTAGTAGGATTGAAATAAATATCATTAGTGTTGGAATTCACATGATTATATCATTCCATGTTATCACATGATTTATAACATCATTCCATAATATAAGTTAATATATTTTGTTTATCACTGAATTAAATTGAAATTTTAATGTGCATTGCTATAATATTAAAAGTATATGATTATAATATTTCAAAATGTATAATTTTATATTTACGTTAAAT
>JAPMOR010062609.1:1488-60521 GCA_026543865.1 Argiope aurantia | reverse complement strand
TTAATTTTTGTTAAAAAAATTCTGTAACCCATCTTAAATAAAAAAAATAATGCTGCTTGAATTTTAGTTAATGAATACTCTGAACGAATAATTTATAATAATCCATAAAAGGTAATATTAGACAATAACAAGTTCCGCTTACCAGCGCTTTCATTAATAATCAAAGAATAATTAAAGTAGATTATTAAAATTTATTTAATATGTATTGCTTCATTTATTGTGTATGTGCTTCATTTATATATATGTATATATAAATACATGTGCTTCATTAGACTTTTATAAAACATAATACCGGCCGAACATTCATTGCTTTCTGAAAATATAATGAATTTTAAAACGAATATTTCGATTCTGATAGTGTAACAATTTAAATAATTTGTAGATTATTTTAACCACTATACACCCTGACATGTAATAATGGAATAAAAACGTGATATAAATTGAGAAGAAACGCATCTTACATTTTTACACGCATTAGTTTTTTTTAAAAATTTTGGATCACCAAAAAAATGTATAGACATTGATGCACTAAGCAATCTCTCTCTATATAAACAGAAATTGCCCTTTCTATTTACCGTAGAATGGTAAGATTCAACTATCACCAAACCATCATACGAATTTCAGACTTATTCATTGCATATTTTTACAGGTGCATCAAATCCAATGCTTCGCTTTAGCTAATTAATGGAACTGCAAAATATTATTAAAAATATCCTGGAAATGTTTCGTCATCTCATCAAAATGTGCATTCAGTCAGAGGAAAGAAAATATGAATGAAATAAAGAAATAGACTAAATAAGAAGTTAATCGAATGTAAAAGCTGCTTAACTATCGCGAGATAAGTGATCTTGGTAAGGTTACATATTAATTAACAATTTCTTTAAAAGCACATTAATATCGCCCCAAAATCGCCTAAAAATTGTTATTATTGATGCATACATGAAATAGTAACAAATAGATTTTAGATATTAAAAAACTGATAACAAATAGACTCAAAATATTTCAATTTTGTTGACCATACATTAATTTTAAGTCTAGCCATATCTTTATAACTTCCCTATGGAAATTAATATTCATATTTTGTAAAAAAAATTATCTTATAAAAATGATCTTTGTATTATCTTAAGTCTCAAAATATTATCTTCATTTTAATTTCTCTTACGTAATTCAATTAAAAAAATAATCTTACAATTTTACAATTTTTTTTCCAGCAAAGATATAAATGATGAGGTGTTTATCATATATCCCTTAAAAATTGTATGACATGATTACGCAAACACATACTCCAAAAAGCCAATTCATTTCTCTTCTTCGGGACTTCAGCACAGTTAATTTAATACAAACCTCATTTGGTGCCATCTCCTGTATATATGAATATCTATACATATCTTAGCGGAGCATCCAACGAGGAAACCATTCGGAGCAATGTCCTCTACTTTTTCCAACGAAACATTCTTCATCATCTTCGCTCTACCAATACACATTTCTAATTTCGAAACATCAAACGCCAGACGCACCAACTCACTAACTTCAATATGAAGGCCTGTAAAAAATAAAATAAAAATAAAAATAAGTACTCTGTTCCTCTCTATATATTCGACGAAAATCTCCAGCTTACTGAAATCGATTTATCTTCATCGGAAAAAAAAAGGAAATAAGTTTTCGGCACGTATCAAATGGATCCATTTAAGAGGCAATTTCCTTTATCTGCACGCATCTTGGAGATATTTAATCATCAGTTGGAATTCATTTGGGCATTCAGTGAGAGATCATTCGTGAATATAAAATGAAGCGAGGGAGTGATTGGAGGGTAGTTGTTAAAATAAACTATCAATCAGACAACGTGAGGTGTCATTTCTAGGGATTCAATAAGTGAAAGAGAATCAAAGAAAATGAATGTGTCATTCATTAGATTCTTGGAATTATGGCATTTGATGATGGTTTTAAAGTATTGTAATAGAAGTAAAGCTTATGATTAAATTTTTTTTATGACAGCGATTATTATTGAAATTCTGAATTATTTTGTTTATTAATTATTTTAATCTGAATCGTTATCATTATTGAATCATTATCATCTGAATTATTTTAATTATTATCTAATTGAAAAATTAAATAACAATTTCTGAAAGCCTGTTAATAAATTTTAGGAATACACTTAATGGCTTAGAGGATGGCAATGCATTTTCATTACTTTAGTAGCAGAAAGATTTGCAATGTACTTTATTGTAATAATTATGTGTACGCTGCTTTTCCAATTTGTTTAAGCAATTTCTTTTTAGGTAAAAAAGTAGTAAAAATTTCGAATCTATTCTAAAATAATTGAAGAATAATAACATTTGAATTCTTTTTTTCGTCTGATTTGATTTAATCAGCAATTATATTCTCTGGGCGACAGTCTTTATATCACTAATTTATTAAAATAATGTACGCCTCTTCGTTCCTTCGCCTCTCTGCATGCCTGAAAACAGTTATTTGTGACATTTGTTTCTCTTTCTTTATTTAATATACGATTTTGGCATCATTCAATTTGCTGATTGTGTGTCGGATGAAAAGCCTCATCATCTTAAAAATGATTTTCTGTGACAATGAAACGAAAGCTGATATTTGGTGAAATAATGATTTCGTTCGTTTTTAATGACAAATTATATCAATAATAGTTTATAAGGCTATATTATAAAAAATACAGCCTTATAAATTTAAAAAATACAAAAAAATGTATGGATATAAAAATACCTATAAGTGTATTTGATCATCGCCTTTTGTTGAAAAAGGCGATGATAAAATTTTATTAACATGATATTATTATGAGTAAAATTTGAAAATATATTACGATTAAGTATTTCATAGCGAAATTTAAAAATTAAAATTTTAATATTTGAGAAATTGAATATAAATATTTGGAAAATTTCAATTTAGATACAATTGTGATACTGTGGAGCATTTATACATAAATATATTCTTATATCCAGAGATATATTTCATTTAAATATTTTATGACAAATTATGGCGAAATGCTTCCAAAGCGATCTTAATTTTATGAAACTGAATGCCTACTGACATACTGAGCAGCACGCGTGTGTTGTAATGCAAATTAAAATAATTTTTTCAGTTGAAAAAACACGTCTACAAAACTCTGGTTGAAAAATTAGTAATATTGTATTAGATATGACTTAGAAAAATATTCTGCATGTGAGGATATCTATTAATATCTTCAGATGCAGAATTTGATGCCTATCCTTGCATTTCTTTTTTGTTAATCTCAATTCTTAAATACAAAGCAGTATGAGACAAATTGAGATGATCTAGCAAGACCTGTTTTAAAATAAAAAGAAAATTATTGATATCAAATATTTGATGTCTATATGAAATAAATGACAATAACATACATTAAAATACATATAACCATTATCGCCACTAAAAGTTATTCTGCACATTTAAATTGAGGGAACACTATAAGGTGGGGGATTCTGACTCCTCCCATCGATGACGGGACGTACTTCCTTCGGGAAGGGTTGTACCGTGGCCGGTGACGGCCCTTAGGACTCAACCACAGTTCCCGCCAATTGCTTGTTCCCGCCAATTGCTCGGTACGGTCATTCAGTTTTATGGTTTAAATCCGTGTGCCTTCGGGCGAGTCGGAGAGTTAGATGGTTGCGCATTTAAATGGCATGCTGCTTTACATAGCGAGGAAATATCAATGTCTGATATAAAAATCTTATGAAGGAAAAAGTATATGCCTGAATTATACGAAAAGCACAATCTATTCCTGATTTTCAAATTCACATTGTTTTTATCTGAAGAAACAGGCGAATGAAGTTGGTACTGATAATGGGCAATTAGATTATGCAGAATTGCATGATTTTACTTGAGATGTTCATGATTAAATCATCAAAAACATTTAGGTCTACTAAAATAACCCGACTTAAATATAGATTTTTAGTTAAAGCTTTAAAAATATTTTATTAAAAAAATTACAAATTTCCATTTCTGTGTAAGAGATTGAATTTAAAATAAACACTATTTATATTCTAGCTAGACGTCAAACCACTGACATCAATAATATTATTATGTGTTCTACATTGGATGTCTTCATGCTTATTCTGAAATTCTGTTAAATGTAAATTTTCGAACTGTAAATGTTCTTCTAAATTTGTAAACATTTAGAGTAGAAAATATATTATCCGATATTAGAAGTTAAAAATAGATGTTTTTGGTTATTAAAAAATTATGTATGAATTTGTAGATGTATTGACATGATGCTCGACACAGAAAAAATAAAGGGGAAATTTTTTTTTCAAACTATTGTAGTTCCAAGCAAATAATCATTCTAACAGAAAATACATGTTTAATACGAACATGGACATGCGTTAAGTTATCCTCCATTGCGGAAGATCATTTACTTTTTCAATGTCATTTCACGATAGAAACAAACAAACAAACAAAAAATGGCAGATCCCTAAGAACCGACGGAGATCTATTTCATAAGCATCTAGTGAACAGTTTTATAAAATCTGAGCTGCTTTGACTTTCTACAACAGACTTTAGTTTCAGTTACAAGAAGTGAAATTTATTCGTTACTGTTCTTGTCTTGTTGACTGAAAATAACGAGGAGGGTCGTATTATTTCCATACACAATGCTCTGAAAATCTTTTAAGTAAAATTCCTTATTTTTTAAAAAACTAAATGTACAAAACACGAAAAATGAAATTTACAAAAAATATATAAACAGTTTAGTCTTTGCTAATAGCAAGCTTTTGCAATTACTTTGGGAATTGAAAATGTAATGCACATGTAAAAAATACTAAACAAAAATTCCAACAAAAAAATTAATTGAATTGTCTTGTAATGCTTTATAAGTTTCTTAATACTGTCGCCACTTTCAGATGGTTTCCATGCGACGCTTATCGAAACAACGCGGATTTATGCTTTTCTCAAAATTATAAAAATAACTTTAAACTTCTGGGAGATCGATGAATTTTTTCTTTATAAACTCTTTGTCTGTAAATGTCTTGTTATGATAATGGTGTTTCTCCTTTCTATTCAGTTTTTGAATTCCCAGTTTTTCCTTATTGCAATATTAAGCTTTTTGAATTAAATAGAGACAACAAAATTTTATAAAAATAAAAATATTTTCTATGAGATTATTTATTTGGGAGTTGTGTCTGTTATTTTGTAGTGAGCGGTATGACCTCTAAAGCGATTTTAAATAAATTTTTGCCTATAAATTTTGACTCTAGATACTTTGATCTTGACAATAGTATCCCGTGGATGAAGTTAGCATAGATAAACCGTGTGTTAGCTAAAGGCAAATATAACAGACTCTAATCTCAACTCGAGACTTTATTCAAGGAACTAAACCTTACATTAGTTTTTATTCACAAGACGAAATGACTCGAATCTTACCGATTTAGAAGGATACAGAAATTATAAGAACATTCTAGAACAAATAAGAAATAACAGAAAGTAAATCAATAACGAAATAGTTTTTGGGCAACTTGCCTGAAGTCGGACACAAACTTGCGAGCTGTCGCTATCAGTTCATTGCATTCTACAACTGATCAATTCAGTCCGCTCCAAGTTCGAACAAGTTCCGTTACAATGTATTCGGCTATTTTGGAATACGATCACAATTATTATTCACCGTACGAAAAAGAATTGTTTTAATACTGAATTAAATCAAGTCATTTTTTAAGAATAGTGTTAATTTGTGACTAAATGTGAATTGAATAAAACTAATAAATGATTAACTAATTGTGATGAATCTCAGCCAGTTCACCTTCTACAGGTAACAAACATATTGCCCCATTTTGATATCAGGTACCTGGAAATTTACTGCTTGAATAGATCACGTGTTGCCCTTTACAATTGTGTATGCTTCATTTCAAATTGATTCTGCAGTATCCACCTACTTTAAAAATCTATTTTCGGACAAATTTTAGAAATGTTTTATTGTTTTATTAGAAAGCTCATACTTTTATGTATCCAAAATTGTTTTTGTTTTATTTCTACGGCATCTAGAAAGAAAATGAGCGCCTTTTATGTAAACACTGAAAACGATACCAGAAGTTCCTTGAAATTCACCGGATGTGAAATGATTGGGAAGAATTTTCAACATTGTGAATCAAATAAATGATTATTCGTTTTCATTTTTCGTTTATTATGATTATTTATTCTGTTAATTATTTTTTTTTCTGCATATGTTTTTTTTAATTTTAAATACAAAAGTTTGGAAGGAAAGAAAAAAGCTCACAGGCAATCTTATTGAAAAACTGTGAAACTACTACGAGATAATTAAAATGAACAAAACAAATAACATTAATTTAAATTCAATTTAAAGTTCTGAATAGGCAGCGTTTTTCATATGCTTTCTCAAAAAAATCTCAACTAATATGCTGGCAGAAGGCCTTAACAGTTGGTGCAAGTATCAATAGTATAAAATATCAAGATAAACTCGAAAGATTGCCCCCCAAAAATCATAATACAGGGTGCGGCAGGAAAACCTGGACAAACAATTTTTGATATATCTTGATTAAAAATAAATAAATTAACAAAATATAACTAATAATAATAAGAGTAGACTTTTACTAATTAATAAATTTAATTTGTTCAAAGTGGCTGCCTTTTGCAGTGATGCAGAGGCGCAAACGCTTATTGAAATTTTCAGCAAATTTTCTACCTTTAATCTATCCCATTCCTGCTGAAGCCATCGCTTTAGAGAGTCCAAACTTTTGAATGTTTTAGTGCAGGCCCTATACTTCAAAATGGACCGTACACTGTAATTATGAGATTGGGATTCGGTGAGTATAGTGCCTGTTCTCCAGATGATATCACATCCGGAAAATGCGTCTTGCACCATTCTTCCGGATCTTGTGAGCTGGTGCGGAGTCTTGTTGAAACCCCACTTTACATTGCCGAAGTGCGTTTTGATCCCCGGAAATTTAAAAACTTCTAGAATGTTCCACTGGTAGACTTTTTGATTTATTTTAACACCCTCATCCACGAAAACCAGAAATGTTTTGTCGCTTGCACAAATTCCACTCCAAACCATGACCGACTTTGGATTTTTGCGATATTCAACTCTTTCTGATGTGCGTAGAACGTCTACAGACTAGATCCTTTAGTTCTAGGAGTTATGAGCTTTTGGATGGTAAAGAGCTTCTCATTAGTGAAAAGGAATCTTTGAGCCGCACAAATTTGTTTTCTTCAGTGAGAAGCTGAACTTTTTGGACCTTATAAGGCTTTAGTCTAAGCTTTGATTTTGCCATTCGTTGCAATGATCGGTCCTTTATTCCCAGTTCACGAGTGATCTTTCTATGGAAACCCTCGTATTTCATTGAACTCGCTTTTTGATAACCTTACGGCTACTGAAAGAGTTCACTATACGTTTTAGTTCACTTCCTGGACTTCACTTATACAAATTACCTAACCAGTTGGAAACATTGCTTTATTCGAAGAGACGGTGAGCATTTTTAAGCTCCTGGTCAATTCTCAACTGGCACATATCAAGTTAGCCAAACTGTGAGTATCGTTATTTCGATTTTATTTTATCATTCTTTAGTTTCCATTCTAAGTGATCCAAGGAATTTCATTTTATTATTCTTTATTTTACTTTGTCTTAATAATTATTTAACAATAAAAAAGTGTTTCTTTTAACGATTTCCTTCTGTCGTTTTCCTAAAGGAAGTTTGAAGTTTTTGTTTATTATTATGATAATCTTTTTTATAACATAATTTTTTTAATTAGTAAAATATATATCTTAAATGAAGTTGGGTGCTAAAAGGAAAGATGAAAAGATTGTCTCCAAGCAAACAATTCCATTTTTTTTCCTTCCTTCTTGGAATATTTTGAAATATTTTTTTAAAAAATTGAGATGATTAAGAAATAATGACACAATGTAAGTTCCATTTTTTACATCTCAAGAGTCGCGAATATATATACATATATATACATACAATATATATATATATATATATATATATATAATTGTAACAATCTTTCTCCAAGTGTATGATATCCAATGTGTTTTAATATATTATTAAAACTAGAATTAATAAATTTCTTTTTTTTTATTAGCTACATATACTCGTTCTCTATATCTATATATATATATATCACACCATTTGTTTTAAAATGCATTCATTTTTCCAATTTTACAAATTGTCAACCATATCTTTTCTATAGAGAGTGGGAAATATCACATATTTTCTACGAAAACAGGCTAAATGTAATTCTTAATTGTCTGGTTTTCATGTACATTTCTTTTGTATTTATACAGTTTTTTCCGTATTTTTATTGCAATCTGTTTCAGTCATTCTTTTTGTAGAGATGTTTTGCTGGTTAATTCTTGTCGTAAAATTTTACAGTTATACAAGAATGGAAACATTATTGCATAATATATACTTAAAATCATATTAAAAATGAATTAAAATGAAATAAAAGTATCATAACAACTATGTAAGTGTCAATGCAAAAAAAAATAAAGAATGTTTCTTTGTACTTTAATTTTTTTTTTGGAAGTACTGATGAGGATACGTCGAAGCTTGCTTAATTTTGAATTAATTAAAAATATAATTCGGAATTAAATAAAAATTTTGAATTAAATAAAAAAAATCGGCTTAATATATGAAAATTCTTTTCATATGTATGAGAAATTTCGTAGCTCCCTTCGAAATGCATTGCAGATAACTCTAATAATAACAGTCACAGCATATGAGAAATAACTTTTTTATCATAAAATAGTCAACAACGTTGTTAAATCTTTAAAATATAGCACGACATTAGAAATATGTAACAAAATCGTGAGAATTTTGATCAATGCTAATAGGATCGTCTTATGGTCAGTTCTTTAGAATGCCAACGCGTACATCTTCAGTATGGAAATAAAGATCTTCAATACAATCTTCTTTATAGAAATAAAGTAGAACGATATATAGAATACAATGATAAGATTTCGGATATATTTAATACAACGAACAATCACAATTAGATTTTCTAATCTTCTTTATAGAAATAAAGTAGAACGATATATAGAATACAATGATAAGATTTGGAATATATTTAATACAACGAACAATCACAATTAGATTTTCTCATGATTTCTAAATATATTTTAAATAGCTGTCTTAAGAAAAATATCCCTGGTATTCATTAAAAAATACAACTTATAAAAAGTAAGCATATGTAGTAAAACATTTTCCTCTTTACTACATATATACATATCTTTTTATAAAAGCACAAAGCTTTATACTTCTATCTCTAAAATTTGTTGAGATATTAGAAGACAAATTTATTGACTTAGACCACTTTTACAGTTCGAAAAAGACCCGAATTCTTCTACAACCACAATAGAGAAAGAAAATATTATTTTTTTTTTCTTTCTCGGAATTTCTATGCTTTTCTAAGAGTTTAGCTTCTCTAGTTTCACTTTCCTTGTCTTATACTTGAAATTGCAATTACAAACCAATCAAAGGGAACAATATTATTCATGATTAACAAATTTCTTTCAAGTCGTAATGATTTGATGATGTACTACTAGACACATATTTATATATAAAAGTTTTTCTATATTTAATAAATTTAAATTTCTGAAAGAAATATTTTTATCTAAACTTGTAATTAGCCTCTCCGAACTAAGAAATAAACATATCTCTTCAAATTTTATAAAAAGAAATACGAAATTGTGCATGTTCATAGATAAACGTAAGAGAAATCTTTTACTATTTGACAATTTTACACTGCACGGTTGTATGAATGTTTAATTTTCTTTTTTTCTAACTATAAACCTTCACAGGATCTGGATGGATTTCATACAAATGGCCGTCTTACTTAATGAAGCTTTGGAAATGGAAATGTATGTTCAGGTGCAATATTTATTGAAATAAAATCTTCTTACACTTTTCTGAGAATCTTGGAAATCTCCAGAAATAAATAATGCTCCGGAATCACTTTTAATAATATGATAATCTATTATTATATATTTACTCTACTTAAATAGATACGATGCTATAAAAATTATCGTCTATTACGTCTCTACGTTTTACTTTATCGTTTTTTTTTAAATAATTGATTTCAATTCTGTTACAGAAATATTTCATTTAAAAATATACTTCATAGTCAAAGATATTTTGAGATGCCATTCATTAAAGTAAACATTCGATTATTTTATTTGTTCTTATTTAAGTATCACTTTCTACTGAAATAAAAGTCTATTAAGTGACAATATGTTGCAACCCACATTTTAAAATACTAGAAAATGAATCTTTTACAAACAGAAAACTTTTATAAACTATCCTTCTACTAAAAAGCTGGGAATGTACATTTTTAAGAAACCGAAACGAATCGAGGGGTTTAAAAATTTTAAGAGATTCGCTCAAGGATAATGTAAATAATGGAAATCGATTTTTAACGATCTTGGTCACAGATAACAAGATTCAAAAATTTCTGACGTTGTCAAAAACTTTTAATCGTGTGATTAGTAAATTAAAGGCGTGTGTGTTAATCTTTCAAACCCACAAAAAATAGTGAACAAGAATAACAAAAGAGGAATACAGCAGAGTCGATTGAAAATGTCAGTTTGCAGCAATGTATATGAATAAATTCTCTAATGCACTCAATCTGAAAGAGTATCTTTATTTTGTCATTTTTATACTTTCATTTTAGGGGAGAAATTTATCAATGAAGTAGGAAGATATAAATTGAAATTTAGGTTGATTAATGAATTGTATAAATGTTTTTTATTTCTTACGGGAGTTATAAAATTTAACCTTAATTTATATTTTTAGGAGAAAATTATTGTTTTTCCAAATATTGTGTCAAAGAGTAAAATATTGTTTTCTCAACAAAAGTATTTTACTCTTTAACACTTTTTCACTATGGGGGCCGTATAAATTTTTTTTAACATTTTATTACCTTTTCTCTATAAGAGCCAAAATACTTTCATATATTTGAGTGCCTTATTTTATGAAATATTGCAATGGGAAATATATAACTAATTTCAAAAGTTTCGGAAATGAACGTTTCTTTCCTTATTCTGAGACACCCTGTCCGTGTTTCTTAAAGAATGATATTATTATATAAGTAAGGATTAATATTACTGTATAAGTAAGGAATGATGTTATAAAAGTAAGAAGTGATATTATTAGATACTGTGTTATTATATTCCTTGTTATTTGTAGCGTTTAAATGCGTCGAACTCTTGCGAGAAAGAGCATTATTTCTTAACCTTTTAAATGAGATATAATCAACTTAAAAATTGTAAAACATTTCTTTAATAAATTTGGAATCATATAATTTTATACTTTATCTAATTTTGAAAAGTCATATAAATATTATTTTAAAGTCTATCCCTCAGTATTACAACTTCCCGTAAGTACTGACAATTTTAGATCGAGCACCAGTTTTGTTATTTTTCCTTCAAATTTCTTTCCTTTTATCCTTGTATAATACCTGCCTGGTTAATGTTAAATTGCGATATGATAAAGAGATAGATGAGGGCCTATTTTATTTTATTAGACTATTAATAATTGGTTCCAATGATTCCAAATGAATGATTTTAATGTCTATCATGGATTTTAACACTTAGAAGAAATCAGCTAATTAAATGCACACGGTATATGAAAATGATCGTGAAAATGTTTCCGAGATTTTACGAATTCTATTCTTGTCAGTTGTTGTCCTTTTGTCAGTTGCATAGTTAATATTATTTCCATTATCTTTATTCCATTCTATAAAATTTGTTTAACGGAGGATCAATACCTTCGAATAGCAATAACAAGAAAATATAATTTCTGTTTAAAAATATTCCTAATACGAATCTTTGAAATTCTGTTTCATCAGTTTTTAAGGTGCAATCAAGAAATTATGCAGTTTACTTACCGTGTGCAAACATATATTTAATATTTATTAGGTGATTATCTTCTAAAAAAAGATCTCTGCCGATTAATCCTCGAATTTCTTATTCTATATGAACTTCTAATGGAAAAAAATACCTGTGTCAAAAAATCCAAATAAATGCAGTAGCATTTTTCCCCTTTCTTTAATATTGGAATTCTAAAAAAATATACAAGATAGGATTAATCTGAAATCTTTTTAATTACAAATCAAGCAGAAAAAAACTTTGATTTTAATATATTTTGAAATGTGGTTAAAATGAATTATAAATTCATAGACGAATTTTGAAAGATTCTGCCCTTATAAATGGTTGAAATCAGCTAAGAAAATTTTTTTTCCTGAATTTTAGCAATTATTAATTTACTAATTCAAGTTTTTATCGTACATATTTATTTTAGACGTGCATTTATTTATTCGATAAAAACAGATCCAGAAAACTAGTACTTTTCACTCCTGATGCAATTATTGAATTACAGTTTCATACAGCATATTTAGCAAAAATCTTTTTGCTGTAGTTAATAATATAATGTGAAAAAATATATAATTTGTTAGAAAAGAGCTATATATTTCTTTCAAACGTAAAATATTTTAGATAATGTGTGGAGACAAAGCCAAACCCAATTTTAAACTTATAATCTGTATATAAAAAAGCTAATAAGTTTCATTACATTAATGTCATAACGACCGAAGTTGATTTTTTTTCTGTATTAGCAATATATATGTAGAATATATAAAAACAAATAAATGCCGAAATCAATAATATCACTCTCCTTTTTTTCTGCAATTATCCTTTTGAAATAAAAATTTTTTTTAATTATTTTTCTCTTTAATTTAAAACAATGAAAAATTCTTCGTTTCTAATTTATCTAGATATAAAACTCGCATTGCAATTTCAAGATAAATTGTTATTAGTTTTATTTGAAGCATTTATTCTCATAAAATCTCCATGTTGCCAAGGATTGTTCTAAAAAAGTTTCTGATTTTGTAACAAGACCAAAAGTTTACCTATCAAGAAAGCATACCTTAGGTTGATTATACATTTCTATTAGTTCAAATGCAGTTTATTTGCAATTTATTTCATACCTTTTATAAAATAACAAACGATCATAAAATTTAAATTGAAAATTGCTATCAGCTGCAGATTTAATTAAAAGGATTTAACTCAGATCTTATTTAGAAATGATATTTTTTAATTAGGTATTAAATAGTCCATATGATTTTGCATAACGATATTTTATATTTCTCTTATCTGTTTGACTTACTTCAGATTAAAACATAGTGATATGACAGACAGTTTAAAAATGATATAAATATAAATGTTACGATAAAAAATAACGATATACGTTTATAAATGATATATAAATATAATAAAAAATAACCAAAATAATGTACATTAAATACTATACAATGATCAAAATGGTTTTGAAACTTTTTAGTGCTCTTATCTGTTGTCCATAATCCATTAATAATAAATTTTGACAGCAATAAGCTGAGAATCAACAAAGAGAAAAAATATTTTAACTCGAATCAGTGTTCAAAATAAAAAAATAAATATACAGGAAAGTTTTCCTGGCACATATTTACTCTGCAAAAGCATTTCTACTTTCGCTGACAAAAGATGTCAGTTTTACTGCAAGAAGTGCAATTTCTGATAACTTTCCTTCTGCTGATAAAAAAATATTTGAAAGGTATGAAATATCCTAGAAAATCTTTTTTCAAATGATAAGAAATAACAGTTTTTCAATTGATGCTCACAAATGATAAACTGTTATTGGAAAAATGCTTCTTGAGACATTCAATACTTGTGGATGCAAGTTGCTAAATGAGATGGAATTTCGAGTGTAAAACGTCATCGAAGAATTGAAGGATACAAGGCAATTTTGGATTTTAAGTTATCTATAAATTCACATATGCCATTGCTGAATGGAAGTCTTTAAAAAAGTATTTATTGATTCGGGTAAAAATACAAGTAAATATCTCGCAAAAGAATACTGTATTGTTATTACTTGCCGATTTTCAATTCTATTTGGTCGCTATTTTAATATTGAATTTCTCTGTGTTAATTCATTTCGTTTGAAGGGCACATAATTAATTCCATTTTTAAAACATTAAGTGAGATTAAAAGAAACCTTGCTACTCTTTGCTGTTTTTTTTCTTCGAAAATTAAATATAATGTCAGTAATTCCAATGTCAGTAATTCAACTGTCAGTAATTCCAATCAGGTTATTCTTAGATAAATAAATAGACGCTGATGAAATTTTAAAATAATTTCAAATATATTTTAATTTAGTCTAAAATTTAATTTATTGTGATATGTTTTAAAGAAAAAATTGGCATTGGCAAGAAATTAAAATTGCATCGTCTGAAATATTATATATCATAAAATTTGGAAAGTACTCGTTTATTAAAAAAAGACTACTTCGGGTAAAACAAATAACAAAATGTCATTTTCCTTTTTTTTGAGTAAGTATTCTTGGTAAGGTTTTAGAATTTGCAATACAAAATTTTTTTAAATAAAAGCAATAAATATAATGATACTATAATAATGAGCACATAGAATAACTACCATTTGAATCTGAAACAGGCAACTTATTCGAAGATCATTTAAATACAATCAACGCATAAAAAATTCCTCAATAGTCAAAGAAAAACTTACTTACAGAATGAAGCCTCTTAGGAATATGATGATTCCGAAATAATCCTAAATTCACTCACTTTGTTAGGAAGTAAATTACTTTATATTTAAATATTCGCAATGACATAGCATCTAATGATAGGCTTGGATGAAAATCACACCTATCAAAGTATTCCCCAATTTCGTGTATGAAAACATGTTTCTGTTTACCAATTTCATAGTCAGTATGTGGTAATTATTTTAAATAATGAACCTCTTCAGCAGAAATTATCATTGTGGTAAGGGACAGAACAGAGACCGTTTATTGAATTTTGAATCTGTGATGAAATCGTAGTAATCACAAACAACTGTAAGTGAAGACATACATAAATTCTAAAGAGTGTGACGACGAATTATATTTAAAATTTTTTTTTTAACATGGGCGATAGAAAAAAAACTATTTACTTCTGAACATTTGCATTGCTTTTTAAGTCCCAGGAAGCATTCTCCTTTGCCTCAGCCTGTATATAAAAATATTAATTTCATTAATTCCTGTTTTAAAAAATACAAAGAGAGTGTCTAGATGTTTAAAATGCCCAATTACTCCGCCTTAATCTTATTTATTACTTCATCTTATTACTTACTTCATCTTATTTATTTCATTTGTTTAAGTTTCAAAATTTCATTTCAGTTGGAAATAAACAAAGAAAAATTGGAATCTTTAATTTGGAAAACCGTAATATCATAATGTTATGTAAAAATTGTTATTCATTTTATAACCCTTGTTTTATTACATAAAATAGCCATCAAACTGATACAAAATAAAGTGTATTTAAATTAAATTTGAAACAAATAACACAAACAGATCCTATTCTTGAATGTAAATTTATTACTTTTTATAGGAAAGGTTTTACTGAGAAAGACGACTCTACAAATAAGCAATATTTTGATAATTCATTTATATTAAAGTTCCATTTTAAAGCAACACTAGGGCTGTTTTTAGACGGACCTAGCAATTTTGAACTGCGTAGTGATGACAAGGACAACGCCTGAGCTAGCAGCCTCCTTCTCCAAAGCTTCCACAGCAATTCCGCAAACTCCGTGAACATCTGAAGCTCTTCAAGAACTTTTACTTTAATGAATAAGACAAAACTGCAGAGAAAACTATACAGTTAAAAGGAATAAAGTAGTGCAAAAGTAGGGTTTTGCGGAATAATATCAAAGAAAAATTTTGATTAAATTTTAATCAAATAAAAATTATCAAAACCTTAATCAGCACCTAGTGCCAAAGAAATAATTATGTGAAAGTTTCGACACTTTTGGTGCAACAATTAGTACCTACTGTAAAACATTTTGTGTGATTTTTGTAATCCACATACTGCAATTTGCATATAGTATGTCAGCTTAAAAAAGTGTAAAGAAAAAATATTTTTTTAACCACAAGTATTTTTCAACAACCCCCTGCTATCTGTATCCACATAAAGACATTTAACATCTGAAATTTTTTAAAACATGAAAATGCCAGAATTTGTTTCAATATTTATGAGGAATTGAAATTAAAAATATTAATGGATGTAATATCTATACACCTAATTCAATATTTAAAATTAGAAAAGATTAAAAGTGTTCTTACAATATTTAAACGAAAACCAATTAAAATTAACAAAAGTATTACAAATTTTTCAAAATTATGAAAAAATAATTTCTTATTTTATAATTGTTTATGTTTATCACAACAATGTCAGGCTTCGTAACAGAAATATTGGAATATTTTATAGTCCTTAATATTATTGTTTAAGTTAAGTCTTTGTAGAGCAAACATATCTCCAGTATCTATTAAAAGCTTAATAACGGTATGCATTCAAACGATTCGTAAACAGAAGGGTTTTACTGAGAATATTTCATAAAAAAGATTCACATGAATTTTTATCCAAAAGTTTCTTTTTTTTATGTTTTGAAATAAAACTCACAAAATATTTATCTTTTGTAGGACTTTATTACTCTCCCTTTATCATTTGGCATCTGAACATTTTTTAAAATCTTAACTATTCATCGTGTTTACAGTAACAAAAGAAATAGACTATTTTTATGCCAATTTCTTTGTTGTTATATATTATTATTGTTATTTACGCCAATTTTTGTATCATCTCTGTGATAAAAAAAAAAGAAAAAAAACTGAAATTTCTCGTTATTGAAAAACTATTGTAATATAAAAGTAATTTTCTGATAAGGTCATCAGAGCATTTATGTATCTGATGCTGCTAAAATGCTGCAGCTCCTTTTTCAATAATTTGAAAGTCTAGCACCATTTATTAATCGAGATTTGATATGTAATTTATATGTAAAAATTATTAAGTGCCATTTTGATAATTTTTTTTGGCTTCAGTGGAGGTCGGCAAAATTTTTAATTAAATTATTTACGATTAAATTAATGGAATAATGAATGCTTGAAAATATATATTTAGCAATTATTGTATGCAATATATTTTGTTAAAATATAATCTTAATGCAGGAAAGACCACCGTCTTAATAATATCATACTTGAATTCATATATAAAGGTAACGCTCTCGTCAAATCAAACAAAAATCTTGTCATTTTCAGTATGTGAAAGTAGCAAATTTTATTCTCATTTATATTTTTTTAGTATTATAATAAAAGGAGAAAATATGCTTGTTTATTTTAAAACAACATAATTAACCTCTGTTTTATTGGCTTTTAAAAGAAGGAGAAAAGAATAACTTCTTCTGGATATTTGCTGTAAAATTTCACGATTTTTAGCTAAATGTAGAAACGAAATGCACTGAATTGTAACTATATAATGTTCTTGCGTTCAATGTTTTTTTTTAAATATTGCTGCTAATGTAACAAAAATGCATAAAATGACATCATGCAGAAATTTTATATGAATTTAGAAGATGGATATTTCAAGGTATGATCCTACAAAAAAATTCTTGTAATCACTTGTAAATATACTATTACAATGAAAATTAAAGTAATAATGACGAAGTGGGAAAAATTATTGCAAACGTTATGTGATAAAGGATTTCCTTAAAAAAATTGCCTTATCAAGGGATAAATGTTTTATTGAAAATATTAAATACATGTTACAAAACCTGGAAATAGACAGATTAGGAAAATATGAATATTAATATGACGAATAATAGTAATTTTTATTTTAATATTTTATGCGTTTTAATATTTAATTTGAAATTCTTTTTAATAATTATTATAGAATTTTGAAATCAATATTTTTTTATATTCATTATAAGCTAAAGCCACTATTATGAGAAAAAAAAAATCAGTTAATTTTTAATTTATTATTAAAATCTGAAAATATTTAAAATCTATCCATATAAAAAGGATTAAAGCTATTGAAAGCAAACATCAGCGCAAAATTGAAAAACTCTAGCATGCCTAGAGGCGAGTGAAAACAATGTATTGAAAAATACCATCTCTGAAAACATAAACCAAGTCATGATAAATAAAAACTTAAAAATTATATCGAAATTTAATAATTACATCTTTAGCGCTTACTTACTTTTGCAGTGCTTATGACAGATTTTAATTTTTAACAATATAATAATACGATTAAAAGGGAGAAGTCAAATTTGTGGGAAACCAGTATCAGATATTTCGAAAATGGTCAATTAAGTTTCTGAAACATAATGGAATTGAGCAGCGGAAACTTTTGTGATCATATGTATCAGAAAAGAAATTGTAAAGTATCGATATGATAGTAAATATTTGAACCATTATATATCAATACGCATGTTATTATTATTATAGTTATTGGATGTTTCTATATAATGTGGTACAGCGCATCACGTCAAAATATATTCGTTCCGATATTTATATTTGCACGAGGCGGTTTCAATTTACTTCAGGCAGTATCATTTTTTTTTCTTTCATGAGAATTTGAAACAAATTATTCTTATTAAACTATTTCCATCCCATTTATTTATTAAACAATCATCCAAGGGAAAAAATCTTTATTTTAATTATAAAATTTGTATTAATAAATAGCAAATATCAGCAAGGATTTAAAATCCCGCCTTTCTTCATTTTTCAAAAACGAGAATAGATCTTTTATTCTTCGTGGCAGACGACATTTTTAGTTGGGTATCTGGGAAAATTTCTACTAAGGCAGTGCAATTACTTAAAAGGAATTGATCACCATCCATTCTGGTTATTTACAGGAAAGTTTAGGCGGGGAATGGCCTACATTAAAGAAGTAATGTTCCCTAAAGGAGGCCACCCTCTTCTCATTAGGGTATAAAGGGGGCTGTTAGCGCAAACTGTTCGCCTGTATTGCATTGATCGAAAATGTTGAACAGCTGCAATGAAATTTCGTCTTAAGTGCTGCAACTGCATTAAAACAACAGAAACCTCGAAGTTAATGCAAAAGCTTTTTTACTGTTATTACAGCTGGCGAGATCCTATGGAAGTGATCACGAGAAACAATCGTTCATATTTTGTTGAAATAAACAGCATTTTAACCTAACGGTATTTTATTAATAGTATATTAAGACAGTATTTTTAGTAGAAGTAGTAACTTCTTTTATATCAGCGCCGAATTGAAAAATAAAATGCTTGGTGGAAGAATAATTTTTATGCCTATATTTCAATGGACTTTTAACTATAAAAATTAATTTCCGAATTTGAAAACTATTTCTATTTACATAATTGTTCCACTCATCAATAAATAATGATAAAATAATTTACAACACTTTTTTAATTGTTTGTTAGCATTCAACTTAACATTTCTTATTTCAGTTTCATTTTTAAGAAAAATATTGAAATAAACATATGCTTTGTACAGAATAAAATGGGGGGAAAATGAAATAAAATTATAAAATATTTAAAGGGATTAAATTACTCAAATTTCCCTGTTAATGATTTAATATCAGCTCTCTTTTTATTAAATAGTTATAGCGTTGCCATTAAATATGAATGGTAATTTTATATTATTTTTAATATAGCATTTTAATAGTATATCGCATATTAGTATAATGGTACAAAATTTCTATATTAAAAATAACAATTCCGTCATAGTAAAGAGGAAAGTGAGAGATACTGTTATTAATAAATTATTCGAGGGTTAATGTTATTAATGGATTATTTTATCATTATTATTTATTCAGCATTCACGAAACAAACCCATTTAAAATGGATTCTTTATAGATCAATGATTCACTTTGATTTCCTGGAACTTGAATCTAAGTTTGATTTATATATAAACTGCGCGCGCGCATACGCTCACACAAGTGAATAAAACTTAAAGGAACATAAACAACTTTTCGGCATTTGATCTTTAAAAATACTTTGTTGGAAGAATCATACGAGTCAAATCATTAATTTACAGGATACCCACTTATTCCCTTTCCCTTCCTCCTGAACTTCAGAACGATGGCTGCATTCAGAAAAATGGTTTCTATGTATACTAAAATGGGTATGTGTTACTCAATTTGGCACTTACAGCACCACCTAGAGGCAAACTGCGAAATCAACTCCTGTTCCTGTTAGAAAAATGGAACAAAATAAAGGTAAAATATCAGTTACAGAACTGTAGGGCGTAATCGACTTTGTATTAAAACAAATCGTATGCACATCATTACTAAGAACGAAGCACCTAAAATTCGAATAAGTTTGCTAACGACTTCCGAAACTGTGCCTCATAAAATGCACCAAAAAGACAAAGAGAATTAGTTATCGCAAGATGCTTTTATTTTCTGCTCTCTGTCTTTAACAACACAGATGTGGACTCTGGTTTGGATTTTACCTCTGACAGTTTTAAACATACCAGTTGATGCACTGGCACAAGTAACAATAATACATTATGATAATGAGCCTTGAAATGCTGGCGGAAACCTTCTGTTTGAATCATTTTCGCAGAAAAAAAGCATATTGTGGTTATTTTTTTGTGATAAAAATAATATTTAATCCTTTTTGTGCATGTCTTGTAAGGCCATCATTTCAGAAATCGAGTGCAAATAAATTTGGTTGTTTTGCTCTTAGCAATGATGTGCATAAGTTTTCTCTTTTACTAAATCGATGAAGCTCTACTACTTTATTTCTCTCAACCTCCAGAATCAGGGCTGCGAGTGATCGCATCGCGCAACTCATAATCAATTTACTACAGCAGACAACACTTTCATGAATATGGCTGCCGTCGCTCTGATGCCGAGTTTACATTCGGACAATTATAAAACTGCCAGTAGGCAGCACATGCGTGGAAAGTGACTGATTTATGTTTGCCACAATTTCATACGATAGATTCAGGAATTCCATGCTTGGCTATAAATTGCTGTTTTGGCATCCCTGAAATTTTCTTTTCCACTGTGTATCGTATTGAAATGGTGGATATTTTGACAAAAGAAACATGATAAAACAAAAAAAAGAAGGTCAACATACCTAAATTATGAAAATTATAGAGAAGAAATGGCAAATAAAATTTTAAACAGCACAACCTCGCATTAGAAAGAAATAAGAGTAAAAAATGTTGCAATTAATCTATGATAAATGATCAATTTTTTCACACCAAAAAACCCTCCAAATTCTACAAACGAATGATTATTAAGAAAAAAATATAATACAGTGGCATGTTGTTGTCCTGTCGTTCGGTCCATGACATGGAGCGAACAGCATTTTTCAGCCTTATTACCTATCCTGCATACTGACCTTCTTATAGCTGACCGAGTGTAAACCCGACATGAGATCAAGTGAGGATGTAAGCGTTTTAATTTGGCATCCTGTATAATTGCTTTCACGTGCTGCCCGGAAATTAAGGAACAAACACAGAATGACAATTTCCTACACTAAAGTAAATTATTTCTCGCTGAAAGTATCAGGTATAATTAATAGGCAGGAGAATTGGGTGTTACTTAGTTGCTAATAAAAAATACGTGAATATTATTTGTGAGGACAGAGTTTTAAAATGAAATTTTATATTTTGTCAATGAAACTATATACAGCTTTAAATTATTGAATGTGAATTTCCCACAGCTGTCAAATTATTTTTTTAATTGTTCGAGAGAAATTTAGAACCAAAAAAATTGTCAAGATATGAAATTTGATATTTTATTGATAAAAGAAGAAGTCCTTTTATTGTTGAAGATTTAATAAATATAATATCCTTAGAAAAGTGAAGTCCTCAGATAAAATGAAAACCCTCAGAATCAGATTAAATAGCAACAGAAAGTATCGCATATATTTACAGAATGTGTCTAACTCAATGAAATTGGAGGAAGTCTCATTATGAATAGTGCAAAATTTTAACAAAATATTAAAGTACCCTAAAAATTTAAAAATATTTATAAAAAATTATGGAAACGATTTCTAGTGTTTTAACAATAGTTTGAAGATTCCTTGGCTTTTGTTGGAAGTAGCTTTCTTATGCTGGATAATTAAAGATAATTGGTTAATTAAAGATCTTAATTAAAGATTGGATAATTAAAGATTGGATCTTAAAACTGGATAATTAACGATCGTAACAGCCAGTTACAATAATTCCTATTTGTACGGTTTTGTGGTAACGAGGTGACTAGCTGTAATTTTAAAAAAAACCATCGTGTGTTTCTAGCAAAACACTGAAAAATCTAGCAAACAGCATTGATTTTTTTTAAAAAAATCTCATAAATATACTCAAACATGAGGATTGGTTTTTGGTTTAGTTATATTAACGTCCCGTTTGAAGCAACACTTGGGCTATTTTGGGACGGACCTCGTCATTTTGAACCGCGATCAGATGACGAGAGCGACACCTGAGCTGGCACCACTCGCTCCACTTCACACCACACCAGCGGGAAGACGTTTGGTCAGGACAGATTTAACGTGCAACAGACCCCCTTACACGACGGTTCTTCGGTGGAATCGGGTCTCGAACCCGAAATCCTCGGGTTCCGAAGCCGAGACTTTACCACCAGGCCACCGCGGTCCCTCAAACATGAGGAAAAACAATTTGTAATGCTCATAGCGGTAATAATGAGTTGGACAAAATTTTCTAGCAACAATTAAATTAATAGTTACTTTACTTGAAAAAAATAATTTCCTTGAAATTAATTGAATTGGAAAGACCAGATACTAGTATATGATGTTCAAAGTTGAATGAACTCCTTTACTCTCTGTTTTTACTCAGTTATTTACAGGTAATCATTTATCAGAAACAATAATTAACTATATATTCTATTACTTTATGATAAGACTTATTAAAATAGGTTAATTACAATCAATTGAACTTAATTATATATTAAGCATATACAATATTATCTTTTTATTGTTTTTGAACTACATTTAATGCAAATGATACTCGCTATACAATACTTATTTTGAACCTTTTTTATAATTCATATTTCCAAATATAGCAAAGTTTCAAGAGTATAAGTAGAATACAAATTAATGATATTCGAAAAACCAGCGAAGAATGACTTCTAGACTTATTAGCTGATGCTAATAATAAACCTTATTTCATAGAACTAATTAACAATCAATACTTTTAGTGCTTGTATTAGAAAACTTATGGATTTTATCTTGCTTGAAAAAGATTGGTTTCAAAAGATATACATTTTATAAAAAATTTTAATGAAATCTTTCTCCTATTTTCCAAAAGAAATACTTCAACAAATAATAATAAATTCACCTTTACATAAATTAACTTCTTAACTTTTGGTTCGAATTTGAAAAAGCTTTAACGGTTTTAACGATTTTTTTCTTTTACTGTAAATAAAAATTACTGAATATCATTAAAACCATTTGCATCAATTTCTTTTATTATGAATGACTAGAAAGATTTTTAACAAGCTATCCCTGTTTTAATTTTGATTTTTCTATTTTAGGAATTTTATTATCATGGAGAGAACTTTTAGAATATCGAGTTTCTGAAGAAATATTTTCAATTCTATGAAATGAATTGAATTCCTGGAAATGTTATTAAAATTTGCTCATGGGAAACTTAAGATACTTCGTTTTCCTAATTATTATTTTGTTTTAAAAAATATAATATTTTATCTCCCGTGAAATTCAATATTCGAACTAAGTTCGATATGAACCGAAATTAATTCTATTCTTTCTACGCAAGGAAGAAAAGAAGTTCTATGAAAATACATTCCCATCCAGAATTGATTAAGATTCTTTTTATTAAATAAAATATTTATTATTAAAAATCGCATTTTAAGATATTGCTAATTAATTTCTTTATTCCAAAATATAGTAACGATTTTGAAAAAAAATACATATTTTTAAATATTCTTATAATAATTGTTGTGCATTACCCTATTATAATTTACTAAGTTTCTTAAAGAAAACAAAGATAAATAAAAACGTCCAAATTAAAGAAAAAAATTTATGTATTAAAAGTAAAATTATTTGCATTTAAAATAAGCTGGCTTAATTGTTGTTGGGTTTAAAGAGCAGAGAATGACCTCTATTCTTGGAATATATTTAGGTTTAATTAGCGATCGTAAGACAATCATATAAATAATGTATTACAATCGAAGTGAAAGTTTCATGTATTCATTGAATAGTCCGAGACAGTTTTCGACATTCAAATATGTGTAGGATAAATGTTTGAAAGTTATTTTAGATTTTCCTTTTTTGAATAATTTATGATATTCAACCATATTTTTTGAGTTTTGTTAACAAGATATATTCCAATTTTGAATTTTTACAAATTCTGTGCTTAGATATTTTCTAACAATGTGAGAGACAAAAAGAAAAGTGCCAATGCGGAGTTGAAATTTGAAAAATTCAATGGCCGAGGTTTGTATATTTCGAAACTATTTGATTTATGGCAAAACAAATATAGTTCCACAAATACACCGAAATCAATTTTCAACACAAACAAATCCTTGTACGAATGGATGAGGAATAAAAATTTATGTAACCATTTATGGCTAAAATAATTTATCGTATATAACTTTGATAATACTTCCTAATGCCTTCCTATTTCTAAAAACGAAAACATTTCTACTTCCAATTAAAGCTCTTCAACTTTATTTCAGGAATCGTGCCAGATTTTAGTTCTTTATTTTTCTCTTGAGATTTAATTTTTACTGTCCGAGACATATTATCATCGAGAACACCACAAAATTTCTGACTAAACATTATTCCCGAACATTTTTCGTTTCAGAAACATAAAAGCTATGAGTAAATATAATGTCTCCTTCCAAATACTTTTTTTGTCATCGCTCACATTACGTTCGATATTTTCACTATGGTCACGAATTACATCTTTTGAAAATAGAGTCTTAAGAATTCGTTCCTGCTTTAAAGAAATATGTCAACGGATTTTTGGATTTAAGTAACTTGACTCCTTTGAAAGATCTTCACATCTCAAACCTACTTATGCCACATATGTATGCAATGATTTACATATATATAAACTTGAACTATTTTAGAAAAGGGACAGACCTCACAATTTTGAACCATGGTCAAATGACGAGGACGAAACCTGAGCTGATACCCCTCCCCCTCCAAACTTCTACACACACCAGCGGGAGGACGTTTGGCCCCGACGGCTTTAACGTGCACCAGACCCGCTTCACGACGTTTCTTCGGTGAAATCGGATCTTGAACCAGACCTCCATGACCCAACTTATATGATGAAAATGTTTTATTATTTGTTTCAATAAATGTCTTGATGAAGTTATGCTTTCTTAAAGTTTGTAAACATGGAAGACTTTATATTTTGGACATTGTAATTCCTAATTTAAACGGATAATTTTAAAGAATTTAACGGTTAGTTTTAAAATTATAAATTAAAGAACCATACACAAATAATAAATTATAATTGTTTGAAAATCATTTTGTAGATATTATGATGAATATATTGCAATAAGTATAACGCCATTCTGCCTTATATGATAATTGAAGGTTCTCTGAATAAATTATAATTAGAACAAATTAACAAGGCTTTTGTTTCGTGGTGAGCAAATTGATATCATTTTAAGGGGTTGAAAGTACTGTCAAAATTTATTCACAGAAATGCAATATTTGCGTCAATATATTTCTTTTAAAAAAAGGAAGAGTTTCCTTAATGGCTATTTTTAACAGCGTTTCCTAAAATTCAAAGTACAAAATCAAGAAAAACGAAAATTTATTTCATGATAGATGTACAAAATATATTCCTTTATTTAATTTTAGATGTTTACATATGAATAGACAACACTTTCTATTTATATGCAAATAGTGAGAAATGGTAGACAGTTTTTGATTATTTTCAAATTGACGTTTTAGTCCTCCTGATATCAGAGTTTTATTGAAAATAATAGCTTATTTTAAAATGACTAATTAGTTAATATTTTTAAAATTGCGTTTGATCAAATTGATTAATTCAACCAATGAGCATAGTTTGTCTATATTTTGGTAATATATAATAAATAATGCATGAAACAAAACAATTTTATTTTTTGCAATATTCTTTGTTAAAAAAATCACATTTAAAACGAATTTACTAGTCATTGGACTCCCTTTTATGCATTAATGAGGACAAGATCTAATTTACTTGATATTTTCTATGTTAACACTTGGACAGAATCTACAGAAAATAACTTTTTACAAACTGTTTGAAGATATTAAGTTAGTATCAGTATCAGAGCAGTCATTAGAATAATTATTTTATGGCTCAAATCAATTAAAAAATTTTCCGATATGAGGGTTCACTCCTTTTTATCTAGGTTCAAAGCACACATTATAACTGTAAACGCGACAAATCTTCTGACTGACTTCGAAATCTCAATCCCCTGATTTCAAAATGGGTCTCTACTGCATGACCATTGTATACGTAGCGATTTAAGGACTAAGGTGTGGAAGCTACGAAAGAATATTCATAATAAAAGTTGCTCATTATAATGGCGCAATTGTTCTGCTAATTTGAACTATATTTCTTTCTTCAATAGTTAAAGAGAAAGGAAAGTTTTAATTCCTCACTATTTTTTCCATCGTTGAACAGAATTAAGTATCTACGAACTCTGCAGAGAGTTTCACCCTACTTACACCATAATCTACATTCATTGACATTTGAGGAAATTGGAAAATTTGCGCAGAAATGTTTTGGGTATCGCGCCATTAGAGACATTATTATAGATTTCCCTCCTAAGAAGAATCTGTCTAAACTGGTGCTACCTTTTAGATAATTAAACTTTTACATTTCATAAGATTCACTATTTCGGATTGTGATGGAATGAAGATCATTATGATCCCTGCAATGGAAACAGGAGAACGTATGTTTTCGGAAACATTTCTTTAATGATCACATTCCACACAAAACAAACACAAGCACGAAAGACAAGAGAAGACATTAACGCGCTGACACCTAAACAGAACAGCATATCATCTCATAATAATAACTGTGGGATGCGTGTGGGATGCTCAACTCGTAATAATATGCGCACTGTGGGATGCGTACATAATCAGATATCGCTCCCTAAAGGTGAAGACAAAGTAATGGAACTACTACAGGATAAAAATATTGAAAGTATTAACAGGCACGGTGTGGGAAATATTAAAAAATATTTTTATGGAAAGAAAATTTTTGATTCTGATAAGCTTTATTTTTTGTGAAAGAAGATCACTAATCTCAAAATCATACATTTATTTTCTATACTAAATTTTAATTATTTAGAAAACTTATCTTATATTTTCAATAAATTTTACGAATACCTAATCATACGATTAAATAACTTTTGTATAACTAGAGAAATAATTCATTCTTTTCTTATAAATTACATAAGCATCTAAATCATATATGAGATATACTGAAATAAATGTACATTAAAAAAAGTGGGAGAAAGAAAGAATATTTTACTAAATTTTATTCACATATTCAAGTTTTATTTATATTTTAATTGATATTGTAAATGATGTATATTGATGTAGCTTCTAAACTGTAAAAGTATCGTGGGAGCAAAAACTTTTTATAACAAAGCCTTTATAAGAACTTTTCAGATCCATCACGAAATAAATGAGAACAAAAAGCACATTACTCAAATGACATCAAAGCTTTTGTTTCTATGAAAGAGGACATCAAAGTTAAAGCTTCCTTTCTCTTGCTTTAACTTAAAACATCAAGCCTTTCTGAAATTATAAAAACGCATCATTTGTATTTTAGTTATTACTTCAAGAAACAGGATCGACGTTCTTTTAAAAAATTGAAGGCGTAATATTTTATCAGATGCATTTCTTGTCGTCAAATTATTTGAAAATATCCGAAACATTGTTCAGAAACTTTTCAGTTTTATTCGGATAATTTTGAAATATGATATTACCAATGAAAGTTGTCATTTTCTTGCGTTTATAATATTTTGATTTAATAGTTTTAGCAACGAATAAATTACTTAAAATAATTACATTTCAGTCAGATATTTCTTTGATTTATTAGAAGGAACTAAAAGTGAGGTTTAGCTTATCCGGATTAGTCACTTAATTTAGTAAATTCAAGAAAGCAAATTGTGCTTCGTTTTAGTGTGGTTTTCTTCATAGATATATTCATGAGAGGTCGCCATTTAATGATTGCAACCAATAATAAGCTCGCCTGAGCATTAAGAAGCCAAACTTCTTAATTGATTTTAATAATAATATTAAAAAAACTCAAGAATTATATAAAACTGAATTTTAGTATGGTGATGTTTATAAGCTGGTCTTTATAATAAAAAGAATTATGAGAATATTATATAGAGCAGATTGTTAGACTAAAAGGATTGTTACTATATTTGGCTCGTTGTTTGTTTTTTTGGGTATTAAGAATTTTTAAAAATTAATTAAATGTTTAATTAAAAGTTAATCTAATTTTAATTTTCCCCCGATAACTGTTATCAACATATTATTTTTTAAAAAGGAATTTTTTATATCAGTCTAAGCGATTAAAATTTTCAAAAGTCTTGTTTTCCGTTCAATTTTTTTCTCTGATTTAAAGAAAATGTCAATTTTTTTTAAATATATTTTACATGAAAAATTATTAATTAGTCATTGGATTTATTCTTACAACTGTCACCACAATCCATTTTTTAGTGTATCTTAGCGCTGCTATAGAAATAGGAAATTAAACTAGAGCCACTCCAGCCAAAACAATTATCACGATGCGATGTTTTAGATTGAAAATTCGAATCTCCATCAATTTTTTTCAAAGAATATTTTTTCTTCATTTTCTTATTTTGATATTTACTGGTAATAACATTTCTGCCTATTAACTATCAAAAATGACTTTAAAATATTTTAAGAATAAAGAAAAATTATCTATTTACCGATGTTAGTTTGTTCACATTCATCGTACTTCTTAAATACTTTTTTCCTTGCCTGGCATCGATAACATTAGAATTGTAAATATATTCAAATCTTTCATAATTTGTTATGTTATGTTTTTGGGCAATTATATCTGTTAATAGCAACAATTGTGTTGTTCGCAGTATGGTTTGACGGCTTTTCAAACCCGGTTTTTTAAAGTAAATTTGTCACATTTGGAAACCGATTTTAAAATTAAGAAAACCAGTTTAAAGAATTCAAATTATTATGTAAAAATTATTTTTAAACTTATTTGAAATTATATAAAAGAAATAAATTTAATTTTGACAGCAAAACAAAGTGGAATAGTATGGAGGACATAATTGGAAGTTTTCTGGCAGTAAAAGAATGTTGCTTTAGCATTGAATGATATTGATTCTTCTTATATATGGAATGAAGCTGAATATCCTAAAATTTTAGAACTTCATAAAGTCTTGGGATCAATTCGTCTAGCAGCTGAAGACTTAGGGCAAAGAGATGCCAATTTATTAACAAGTGAAGGTATATTTGAATTTCTGTTAAATGAACTAAAAAATTTAAACACTGGAATAAGTTTGAAATTATTATGTTCTTTAGAAGAATGAATTCAGGAAAGAAGACAAGTAGAGTCAACAACTCTTTGCTGTATTTGCAAAATTCACAAAGCTTTTCTAGTTCAACGAAGAAAAGTAATGTACTTTCTTTGGCTTCCAAAACCGAAATTATGAAGTTTATCTGGAAAGATATTGTCTAAAGTATTTTCCAAATTTGTATATGGAAACCGATTCTGATGAAGTGCAAATCAAAGAAACTACTCATCAGAGTAATGATCTTTGAAAAAAAGCCATGGAAAAATCAATTCATAAGTTTCTTGAAGACCCTGAAGAAAAACTTACAAATCCAAAGACACTGAAAGCCGAATTTTCATTATTTGAGGCAACGAATAAAAGAACAAAAAATCTTAGATCTGTTATTTGATGCCATGAAAACTATAAAACCAAGTTCAGTAGCTAGTGAACAAGTATTTTCAATTTCAGGCAATATTGTATCCGAAATAAGAACAAGTCTTAGCCACCATTCAGGTGATATTTTATGGTTTTAAAATCCTATTTTCTTAGGAGAAATTAAAATGAGTGAAAATAATATAAATATTATTTGAAATTTTTGTTTGAGTTTTCGATATTTTGTAAAAGTAATATGCATATGCAATCCTTATTATTATTATTTGTAATATTTTGACTTTGATATTGATATCATTTTTTGTTATTTTATACAAATTAAATAAAATATTTTCCCTATTCTTTTTTTTTTTTGACGAAAACCGGCTAAAACCGGTTTTTTCGAAAGATTGAATTCGAAAATCGGTTTTTCAAAAAGTCGGTTTTTGTATAAACCCTAGTTCGCAGTGAAGGAAAATGTGCAACAATTTTCAATAAATTCGGAAAGACACATGCATGTAATACACTAGATGTAAATATTATGAATGGTATGTAATGACTATTAAGTAAGTATGCAAGTATTATTATAGCACTTTTTGCTATTATCAAAGTGTATTGACGAAAATCATGATATATTTAGGAGAAACGAAGCCTTGTGGATGAAGAAATAAGTTGAAAATTGATATACAACTGTAATTTAAATTCAAAACTATGCGTCTAAATTCCATTCATATGTCTTATATGTCTTATATCTTTTTCTACTTCCCGTGTAATCACAAATGCAAATATAACCCCTCCCCACACACACATACACAAAAACACAGTGTTTTTTTTCTTTCTTTCTTCTAAATTTGAAATGGTCTAAAATTTTAAAGCTCAGTGACATTTCATGATCGAACATTTGAAACATAGTAAAAATGAAAAACACTATTTTCTCTAGATTATATATTTTATTTTTATTTCAATAACAATTTAAGATGCAAGTGTGTATGTTTTGAAGCTCTACATTCCAAACTGTTTAATTACAGTTACAAAATTCGGCACATATATGCATTGTAAGGCGAAAATGTGCACCTCTGGAAAATATTTTTTGAAATTTTAGTTAGTTATAAATTAAATTGAATTTTCTCATCCCCCCCTTAGAACGTTAATGCAGAAAAATGAATTTACATCATTTCAAAATTTTTACTGGGTTTTTAATGATACTAATTCAATAATCGTGAAAAAAAATTCTAAGTAGTGGCAATCTTTAAAAATATTTTTTCTCCAATACTAGATTATATTGTTCAGAAATTCAAGCATTTTCTCGGTTTCTTGAAATACTTAATCGCTTGATATTTTTTTTCATTGTTGATAGCTAAGGAAGAAGGAGTCTATTTAATATTTGTGTCGTTTACAGAGCGAAAAAAAATAGACTTACAATATCGCAAAGTTTAGAAGATAGACAAACCACTAAATATACGTTTTTAATAGCGCCATGAGCTACATGGATGCTTCCATTATAAACATTGAGATATGCTATGAAGAGACCATATGCAAGACAAGTAAAATAGCAAGGTTTTAATTTTTTCTTGTCAATGTGGTGTAAGCCAAGGGTACGGCTCTTGTTTTTACAGAAACGCCATCTAGGGCTAAGAGAACGACTTAGCTACACACATGTCACAACCCTTTTTACAAGGTGGACTTCATTCATTCATATCATTCACAGATCGTAATTTAGACCTGAATCAAAGAACGATCACTCCTGATCCAGTACCCCGAGTGGTATTACTCTCGACATGGAGGATTTTGTGACCACAACAGATTTAACGCTCGTCAGCCACTACACACGCGGGGAATCTTCGGCCGACGGGGTTCGAGCTCGCAACCCAATGGACACCAATCCAGCGCCCTACCAACCAGGCTATAACGGCTCCTGCTTTTTTTTTTTTTTTTTTTTTTTTTTTTTTTTGTAGAATCATGAATATGAAAGTAATTTAAATAATTTAACTGAAAGGAATTATAATCAATATTCAGGGCGAAACAGTGATACACCAGATGGATTTAATAAATGAAAAATGTGTTACCAATATCCATGCGAACGATTTCAAAAAGCATTTTATGAAATGTGAAGCCATTCTATTCTTAAATAAAACTACTATTGATAAGGAAATGAAATATTAATTAAGCAGTATTAGTGCGTCTTTATTGTTTTTGAAACAACCAATCAAGATAAAACAGCAATATTTACAGTTCCAGCATTTTATTCCTATTTCAGTAAAAATGTAGTAAGATAACGAAAAGTTTTAATTGAGCTTCTAAAGTAATTCAAAGTAAACAATGATTTTTATGATTTCTTCACTGAAATGATAAAATCAAAATATTTATTGTCGGATGACGAATTCATCTGGAAATTATTGTAAGTGCTTTTAATTTATTAGAAACAGATTATAAATATATACTTTTTCTAGTATATTAATAAGTAGATTTTTTTAAAAATCATTAATCCTTTTTTTAAATGGATTTACTTTATACAATTTTTTCTGTAACTATGAATAATATTTATATATCATCTATATATAATATATATTTATATATGATTATATATAACTATATATTATTTATTTAATAACAATAATTTAATTATAATATATATTTTATATATTTTTATAAATAATTTTCATAGTAATATTGATTTTATTTTATATAATTTATTTTGAATATTGTAGGATTATAATATCATTTTTCTTCTGTGATTTATTACGAAGTAACGCTATGGTATAGAAAAAATTTTAATTGTATTGGTTGATTGATTCATAAATTAGTTCTGAATTTTCTAGTGTATTAAAAAGGAGAATTTTTTTTGAAACTGTAATCCTTTTTAATGGAATTTACTTTATATATATTTTTTATAATAACTTTTTAATATAATTTTTATGATAACTTTTTAATATTTTTTATAATAATATTGATTTTATTTTATGTAATTTGTTATAAATATTATAGGATCATTATGTCTTTTTTTTTGTTTGTTTCTGCGTTTCATTACGGAATAACACTACGATATAGAAACAAATTTTAATTATATGAGTCGATTGATTTATAAATAAGTTATGAAAATACTGTAACAACACATTGTCATTAAGTAAATAATATACTAATAAAAAGAATTTCAAGCCTCTACCTTATCAAGAATTGAATGAAAAATTAATTTTAAAAATTCATTTTCCTAGTGTGATAAAAATCAAATTAGAAAAGTTGTTGAGAAGGTTTTATTGCTGCTGGAACCATATCTGATCTTATTACGTCAACCGAAGGAAAAAATATAAGGGGGGGGGGGAACGTACCAAACATATTTTCTGTTACTTCTTTACAATTTTTATCAGGTATTTTATTATTGGAAGATTCGCATTCATTTGATGTGATCTTAAATTTTAAATTACTATTAACTGTAATTTTGTACAATATAGTACACATTTGTTTTTCGACAAACTTTTCCAGACAGAGGGGGCAAATAGCTCTATCTATTATAAATGAAATGAAAATAATCACTATCCATAACTAGTTATGAATATTTGCTGTCCCGTGTCTGAATGCGAGCACTGATTGAAATGATTATGAAATAGTGACAGTACCATGCAATTCTCTCCTCAACGATTTCATGGAAAATTAATTTCAGTTACAGAATTTACTCAAGTTGCAATCTTGTAATAGTTTGCTGGGATTCTGGATTGGATGAAGAGCATTAAATTTAATTTATTTATTACGCATATTGTATTATGAAAAAATCAGGCACTTAATTTCTTATGCAGATAATAATAATTGCGTCTGTAAATATTTTGATTTCTTTTCAAATATTGCAAAATATTCAAATAATTATATGACATTCAATATTCCCTTTTAATATACGGAACAGTATTTTTGTATACGATCTTTTCAAATCTAAAAATTTAATATTTATGCATTATTCATTTAATTAATTTTTAAAGTTTTTATATTATTGAACTAATAGACAGGAATTCGATATGAATTCAAAAAAGGCAGTATTTTATTTCCTCTTTCAAATAAAGGCAAATTTTTATATTGCAAAAAAGGATACTATTTTAATATCTAATTTTTTTATATTTAAAACTAAAATATATATTAAATTAATGTGGAAAATTTTTCATCATTGGACAGTTTGGCTTATGTTAATTTTGACTATGACTTCGGGGTTTTAAATTGTACCTGACTACAAAATGCTGCATCAATAAAAAAAAATGTTATTTCTGAAATTAAATTCTGTAATATTTTGATAATGATATGAATGATATTTTATATATTTAAATAATATTCGTAAAGTTTTAAGAAATTTTAAAGATTAAATATTAAAGTTTATACCATACATATAGTAACATATATAACTACTACATTATATATAATTATTTTAATATAAGTAATAAGTTGACATTTTAAAAGAAATACATATTTTACACGATATAACGCTGATCACTACCCAATATGCACAATAGTAATTACATTAATGTGTTTTAACTCTCTAATCTCTGATTATTTTATTTAACATTTATCTTTTACCAAATCATTTCTCCAAATCTAATTGAATCGTCTGAAAAATATTAAATATATTCTTCAGATTGCCAAGTATTAATTTGCTATTTCTTTATAATAATTTAAAATTAACAAATCTTTTAGAGAAACATTTTACACAATAAGTTGGTAAACAAAACAGATTTTGCATCGCAGAGGTGACTATCTGTTTTCTTCAACTTAAAAGTAATTGGACAAAATAAACCAAATAACTTCTCAAAGTGAGTTATTAAGAGATAAATCTTTAAGAGTCTGTGACATTGTATAATTAGCAAATCTTGTATTATTCCTTGTTGCAACTTCTTTTCTAAAATTCTATTTCGCAATGATAAATGTGTCTACAAATACAAAAATAATTAAAAGTCACCGATTATGTCATTACGCCAGTTCGAATAATTAAGTATCTTATTACCAATTTATCTTATGAATGTGCTCATTGCATTTTATTTTCAATTGGTCAGCTCAAAAGTGCATATTGCCTTTTTATAAAGCACTCTATTTCATTTCGTAGATTCAATCTTCAGACTAGTTATTAACGAACTCACAAACACCCATTAACATAAGCACTTTAGAAAAAGGAAACTTTCAAATCATTTGAAGATAAAGTCTATCTTCTCTTTTAATCTCGCCTATTACCATTTCTTTTTTTTTCTCTTATTTGCTATTAATTTATACGTCATACATGAGTAATCAAACAGGCAAAAAAACAAAAAATGTTCACAAAATAGAAATGAATAGCTATACTTACTGATCAGAGTGTGAAATCTATGGTATAATAGTGCCAGCTATGAGACTAAAAAATCATAAGCTTCATTCCGTTTTGGTGTTATTAGTATTAGCATTTGCGCAGAGGGGGGAAATAAGCTATACAAAAAGGCAATTAAAGCTATCGTTAAGATTTTTTTTAAAGTTAAGAAAAGAGATTTTTCACCAAAGTTAAATGAAACTATGTGTGCACCTCAGCGTATATTTATCATATAATGAAATGGACATCAAATAACGTTTCCATTAAACATAACGAATATTGTCTGATTTTGAAAAGTTATTCTGATTCATAAAACAAATAATTAAAGCAGAAAATATTTTAAGAAATTCAATTTAAATAACAAAAAATTCTTTGGAAAATATCTGGGGATGAAAATTTAACATAATAGCGATCTAAACGAGATTTTTAATTTTAAAATTTTAAAGTTATCTAATTGTGGCATTTTTATGCATTATATGATGTGCAAAGTAAATTGTATCCAAAAAAATAATTTTTTCATATTCTAATATAAGTTTTTACATTTTTTTATAGTTCTTCTGTGAAAGAATAAAATTTATACGAAAAAAATCGAGTTCATTTAAATAATTGGGTGTAAATGGATTTTATAATTTTTTTTATATAATCCTTATTTTTAGTTTCAAGTAAAAGGTTTTGTGGAGGATTTTTGATTGAAATAAAAATTCTGATTTGCATCAAATGAGAAAAATATTATAAATTATTTTTCAAATTAATACGTTTTAAGCATTCAGAGTGACGTAGGTCAATAATATCATACCAAATTGTGAGGGATAAATGCGTTTTGATAATACATGGAATAAATAGAGTAATTATTGAGAGATCAGTTATCATCATTTAAATGAATTTTACCTTGAATGTGCATAAAATATATTATTTTGATTCTTAACACCTTTTATAAATAGATATATTTTTGTCACGTCTATAATGTCAAGATTTTGTTATCAGGAAATAAATGAACAACTGGCTATTTTTATGGTGGCTTAATCTTAAGAAATATATTTTCTTAAGAGACAAATATTTCTATAAATGAGCAAAAATAACTTACAAAATTTTTCTCTTTTTTCATTTATTTTCATAAAAAAAATATTATTGTCAAAATAATTATTGTAACTTCAATCATCAAATTCAAAACACATTGAACATTAACAAATTTAAAACACATTGAATTCTTATCGCAAAAAAACCCCTATATTTTTTTTATCTATTTTTGTAGCTCCCACAGCTCTCTATAATAAGGCAAAAGATTAAGATCCATTTTTTTAGAGGTGCGAAACTTTTAGATGTTTAAATGACACTTCACCCCCTCAATTTACGAGCAATTTTATGATAAAGCTAAGGGAGGACGTTCTTTGCTTTCGACAGATCTGAGAGAAATCTTTAAATTGTTACAGCCTCGCCGCGCCCTAATATCTTAGCTGCACGCAAAATGATAGTATAAAGCATCTGCGCTGCGTGCCACCGAACTATAAATGAATAAAATATGCAACCGTTTCCGCGCCCAAATTATTTCATGTCTTCCAGCGCACTTTGGGAGGATGCATCTGCTCATAGAAAGTAAGGAATAAATGAATAGCTCTGCTGTAATCGCAACACCTAATGGTCGTAGTTAGAAACGCCTCATATTCTAAGAATGACTGGAAAGTGCTTTATGTTTTTAAAAGTTGGAGTATGAATATCAGAGTTTGATAGAAAGCTTTATGTTTCAATCAAAAATAACCTTTTGAGTCCGGAATTCTTCCTCTCATTTCTCTTAGAACATAAAGAAGGGTCAAAATGGTGATTCTAAAATAGAATGAATTTGAATTTGTGTCTACGAATCTGTTTTACCATTCCAATTCTCTATCAATAAGAAAGTTCTTTATAATTTCTTGAGTCTAAATCATGGTCAGAGATAATTAGAAAATATTTGTGTTCCAGTAAATCAGTTTCAACAGGCAAACTACCTTAAAGGTTAACAGTTTTGAGAAGTTTATAAATAAAATTATAGAATTAGATTTGATTTAATTATATTTTTAAATTTTGCAACACTTTCTTTCTTTAAAGCGTTCTATTTATACGCAGAGTTAAGTAGAGTAGATGTGAAAAGATTTCGACGAATTTAATAATTTTAGTAAAAAATGATTTAAAAAATAAACATAAAATTATTTTCTTAATCACGTTTTTGTGCTATATTTCTATGCGAGAATGAACATGATGAAAATCAAAGAATTACGTTGCATAAAGCTTTGGAGCGTTCTTTGCATTCAAAATGTTGAAACTATACATGAAATTCGGGAAAGGGTGGAAGTTTAAATTAAATAATTGCTGCTTATAAGCAAGATAGAGATGACAGCATCTTTTGTTTTTCTGCTTTGAGTGCTTTTAGCTGAAATCGGAGAACGGAACGGAGCCAAAATCGTGTGCAGACATCAGAAGGCAGGAAATATATACATTTCGAAAGGGGCAAAAATTCTAAATAAGAGATACTTTCGCATTAGGTCAGAAATTACAAAGAGCACTTAAAAAAAGAAATCATACAAATAATCATTAATGTTGAGGTGATGAAAATACACATACAAAAGTAAATGATATACAATTTGAAATCATGTATGACATTTAACATTACGATTTATGTGGCATAATATGTCATTAATAATTATATATAGCATAATTGTCATAATCATTATTAATAAAAAAGTAACGCTAAAAATTATTCAATGATTATAAATATATTTCTATAGTAACTAATTTATTATCTGTATCACATATAAATACACAATTATCAGGAGATTTCATTTTTTAATCCTTGTCCATTAAATATAGCAGACAGTGAATTATATCGCGATTGAGGGGCTTAGCTTACATTTGTAATAGTTAAATATATATGATGGATATATATTGTATTCATAAATTTTGTTTTCATGTAATAGTCTTCTTCACACAAAATTTGATAACTTTTACCTACTAAATAATTCTTTTATTTTAATATTATTCTATCTTTTATTACTAAATTATTCTTTTATTTTAATATTCTTCTGACAGAATATATGACAGATTAGTTGACAGGTTGATACTTGGTGATGAATCTTTTTTTTATTATTATTATTCGCCCTGAACATATCATTTCTTCTGTTTTTTTATTTCTGATCGATCCTAAACCAAGGAATTTGGATGCCTGCAGAAGTACAAAGTATTGTATGGTCAGCGAAAAGAATTTTGAAACATTACTTGCATACCTATAATAGTTTTTGAAATATTTTGAAAAGATTGTAAAATTCCGAATGTCGATTGGAAACGCCTAGCCATTTTGCTCGTTGAAGAACTGTATATTATTTCTAATTATTGTTATCAATATACTCGTCGTGATGCATGAGTTTAACTAACTGTTATAAAATCATTATTAGATAATCTGCAGATCAGATTATCTTTTGTATAAAGCGAGATTTCCTTACTTATCAAAAATAAATATATTTAATCTTTTGATATGAAAGACGTAGAATATTAAAATATTAATAATACTTATATTGTTAGATTGTGATTATATTTTAACATTTAGGAATTTTTAAATAAAGGAATGTTTAGGAATCTGAATTCCATAGTGAGAAGTATTTTTATTGTGGAATTAAAACGAATAATGTATACTTATTTGAGATATTCTGTGATTGAAATTATGAGCCATTACATAAGCATCTTCCTCTATGTATATTAAAAGTAAAAGGCTTTTATGTAAAAAAAATATTAAAGGAGATAAGAATATTTTATTCGAGACATCGTAAAAATGATAATGACTTTAAGTCTTGACAACATCAGTGATTGCATTCTGCACTTAATCGTTCACACATTACGTAATGTACGAATATACAATTTCAAACATTAATTAGTTAAGAAAAAAGGTGAAATATTGTTAAAACGTTAGTTAATAATAAATTAGAAAGTCTAATATTTATTTTTTGCTTAGTTGTACATGAGTGGCTACGGAGTCTTACTATTTTGTTACAAGCAGTTATAAACATTAAGGTAGAAAGTCTTTTCGGTTCCTCCCCCCTCCCCGGGCGTTTTTTAGAACATTGAAAGAGTATCTGATTATTTGCATAATAATTCTCAGCGCGTGTACTGAATAATTTGTTGAAGCTATTGATTTATATTTTCTTAAATAATTTTAAAAATTTCCATCGTTTCAATGCATTCTAAGTATCGATTATCGAAGATATCATCATGGTTCGTGCGAGTTGTTATTAATAAACAACTCTTCAAGACCCATCCATGTTGAAATAACGTTCCACTTATTTTATTTATTTAAGTGATAGGTGCTAATATCTTGTATACTGAATATTTCGAGATAATAAAAGAGCAGAAAAGTGTTCCGCATCGTCTAATGAACTGTAGCTTTTATCATCAGATAGTAACATTATATCCCGTTACTAATATCAGAAAAAAATGGATCGAGATGAATTATTTCTACAGGATTTACATTAGTTCATGCATATATTTATCTAAATGAAAAGATAAACTACTTATTAATATTAAAATTAAAGCTTTTAGGAATTATTAATTTGAATTCTAAAGATCTCGCGTTGAATCAATATTTCCAAAAAAAAAAAATCTAAACCAATAATAATAATAATAATAATAAATTTAATTTGTGTGTTTATTTTTTGTTGTACCTCCGCCCCCCTCCCATGGAAAAACGGCTTAATACGGCATGCATATTATAGTTATTGTTTTACTTATTGTGGAAATATAGTTATTTAGTCAAGATATCAATAAAATTGAAATTTTAAAGATACGGATAACCCCGTAAATATAAAATGAACTCTAAGAACAACCGGTAATACATCAATGCATACAGTCCAGCTTTAGAAAGCCTAGATAATCTAGCCTTCTTCAACGCAAGTGGATATTCATTTAATCAAATTTAAATTCGAATAATCTACTTTTGCCGTTTTGTGAAGTTTAGTTTTATTAACGTCCCTTTTCAAGTAACGCTAGGGATATTTTGTGACGGACCTCTCAATTTTAAGCCGCGTTCAGATGACGAGGACAACGCCTGAGCTGATACCCATTGTCCAAACTTCCACACCAGGTCAATGGGAGGAAACATTTGGGATCGACGGATTTAGCATGCGTCAGAACTTACAGAACGGTTCGTAGGTGGAATCGGGCCTCGAGCGTGAAGCCTTTCGGCTCCGAAGCCAATACCTTACCATGAGGCCACCTCGGCCCATATCTTTGGAGGAAAAAAATCATCAATAGAATTTGCAATAATTTTCGCCTGTATATGCTATAGAAAAACCTGTTGTAAACTTTTGATGTAAGTTTTACTAATTTATATAAATATAAGATGCGTGATAGTTTCTACATTTATTGCAGGCGATGGACAAATGTGTAGAAGTCACAGAATTTCACTTCATTCTAAGGGCTTGGCAACTCCTCGTCGAATTCATATCAGATTTCAATTTAGCGAATAGTTTTAGTTTAGTTAGATATCAAAAGGAAATTTCCTTTTGATATTTATATATATTTCCTTTGGGAAGAAGTAAAAATGCAAATCGTGTTGAGATGGGTACTAATTAGTATTCAGTAAACTGCTGAGAAATCTCAAATTTGTAACCTTTCAAAGCACGCTTCGAAAACAACCAGGAACATTTAGGGTTACAAATTAAATTAACTCAGATTTGTAGCAATTATTTGGAATTGAAGAGTTCCTTTCTCTGACCTGATGACAAATTTTTCAGTCAAAATGGTATACAAACTTTTCCTCGAATTGAATATATTTGAATCATAAGCTAGTTTAAGTAGTAAAACAAATGGCTGAAGCGAAAATTATATCCAGATAATTATAAAGAAGTTGATTTATAGAATTGAATTCTTTTTAGTAGTTTGTATGTATAATTGGGCTCATTTATTCATTTCAAATGAAGGAAATTGTTCCACTCTTCAGAACCTATTTTTTTTGAATAACTTTTATGGAAATAATTGAATTATTGTAAATTTTCCATTCGATTGCATAAACAAACGAATTTATCTAATGTGTATTTTTCACATTTTTAAGAATATGAAAAGACAGACAATTTTGGATGAATGAAAATAGAATAAAGAATTTTGTTCAAAATTACTCCTTGATTCTTGTGTTTGTATCAATGCGATTATACTAAGCTTACATTTTAATATTATCGTTTTCTGATTAAATAATGAACGTTATTTTTATCTTTTAATTTTTTCAATAACAATACACCTTTAGCATCTGTTGTAGCAAAATGTCGCTTGCATGATATAGAAAGCAGATTTTGTTTCTTTAACGGAGAAAAAGATATGGATATGAATCGATAGAAAAAAAATATGAAATATACAAAAAATGAAATTTATTATATGATATAAATAACCATTCATTATCTGGATAGTAGTCAGTAATCTCTCAGCAACGCCATCAAACTCCTGACGCGTGCCTTCTAAATATATTCAGTTAAAAATAAGAATTTGAACTACTAAAACTTCCCAAATGAATAGTGTTAAATATATGTTTTCATTTGCTAAGCGAAGATAAATTTCTCGCTATTATTTCCACCTTTGTGGAATATATGATCGTGGGAATACTGATGCCAATTTGTCATAACAATCTCTTTCAGTCTCCGACAACCTACTGACAAGCAACATTTTCGTCTTTTATCGAATGACGTCCGTGTCTATTCTCGAAACATACCACTTAATCGGTATTATCTTTAAAAGAAGACATACATCTATTTATTCTAAAGCTTTATGTTCTGTGTACGGTTTGGAAACGAAGATATTTTTAGATCTAATTGCTTTAAGCCTTCGCAAAGTTCGTTTCCAAGATTCTCAAACTAGGAATGCCTTAAACATGTGCTTTTATTTCTGTTTAATGCAATTCACAGACAAAATAAACTAGTTGGATGACGTCTAAAGCTGAAATTCCTAGGGACTCCCTTAAATCATCACATATGTGCTTGCACATTTCGCTTTATCCGTTAAAGCGTTTCAAAATAACACATCTTAATTCTTAACTTCATTGACTGTTTTTAATTATCATATCTTAACTTTATTGACTGTATTTAATTATTATGACTGTTATAATTATTATATATTATTTATTTATTATTTAATTATTATAGCAGTTATAATGAATTTATTTTTTTACCAAATATGCAACATGTTACATTTTAAGCTTAAAAACTTTTATATGCAGCTCAATTTGTATCCAGTCATTTCATTTAGTTAATAAAAGTTCCAAAGTTATAAAATGTTTTCAAAATGAACCAACAAATGTGAATCCTAAATACAAATCGGGGGCTCACTTTTTAGAAAATTCCTTTATCGTTTTCATTTTTAAAGCATATTTTAAACTAAAATTTCAACGAATTCAACGAAATAGATGGGATCAGAATAAGTGGGAAATGTCTTAGTTTTCAGATGATAGTGTTAGATGGAGAAGATATTTATTTTTGGTGAGCATCATCAGTATGTTCTGAAACACTCATTAAACAGTGCATTTTTTCCCCAAATGATTTATTAATTAACAAGCCTCACTGTTCGCAGTATTACCAGAGACAATTGAAGAATTGGGAGTACGTATTTTGGTTTCTGAGCAAAAAATTTAATAAATTAATATTGGAAATAAATGAGAACTACTGTATTGTCATAATAAAAACACAAGTAGGCTTTTAATGAAAAAGTGGAATGTTTGGCTAAAGAGACAGCAGAAAAGGAACATTTATCGGAAGCATCTCTCAAACTTTCAAAATCCTTCGTCAAAAAAATTCTGTTAGTAGACGGCAGCCACTTAGGATTTAACTTGGGACGATGACAATACATGTAAGAATTTTCATAGCGTCACTCCCAGCATAGGTGTGCAACCAATCAAATGGAAACGAAACGAAGTTTTTCTTTTCATAAAACCTCTGCCTTTCCTATCGCGTTTTCATAGATTTAACCTTTTAAAAATTCCATATTTTTTTTGAGAGAGATAAACTATGTACCCTATTCCATTATGTCACGGAATGTCTATTTATAGCAGCATATCTTGTGGAACCACCCAATTAACAAAATAAACCAGTCTCATTCCTTAGGCAGCGAAAACGAATACCAACGACATGCATTACTTACTCCAAAACGAATACTTCTTTTCATCCAGACTCCAATGAATGCTTTTCACCTTCTTTCTTGATGGATTCATTGATTTGTCTAGTGGGTGCAGTGCATGCAATTCAGTCCCAAAATTTTAGTCTGCTTTTCCACCTACGACCTCAACCTAATTGATTATCTCTCGTTGTTACCATCCTCTTTTTCTTGAGATGAGAAAATTAAAATAAATCTAGAATCAAGAGAGCATTTTATATTCTCATTTCTTCAGCCATCTGCCATGCTTTTGAGGTCGCAGGAATTAAGAACAGCATTACTTCATTTGAAATTTTATATTTCGATATTAATTACACTTCATTTTCTTCAAATATAACATTATCCCACTATAGAGCCTTTCTTCAGAGACTTCATGTCTTGATTATTTTATTTTGAGCTCTTGAATTCTTCTCGTTACACATTTTCATTTTTCGTATGATTTTGTCATTCCAAAGTATTTTAGTTTTTAGTAGTATTTTTTACTATTTCATTTTAGTGCATATGTTTTCACTCTTACTTTCTTTATTTTATTCCTAATTAATTGCATTCTTTGACATTTTTTAAAATTCATTTTTGATTGTTTTTATTTATTGGCTTATTTTAATTATTTTCTGTTTTTTAACCATTATTACCTTTTTTGACATTTCTAGCAAATTCCTGAGTAGTCTATTCACTTACTTTTCATTTTATTTTACAGCGAAATAATCAATAATCAATCACGTTAAATCTTGATCCAAATTGCAATTGATTGAGGTAGATCAGGTTAGACTAATCACCCTAAATAAAAAAATAAAAAAATTCGTAAATATTTATTTTTTTCTCATATTTCTTTTATCAATTTTCATAATATTTTGCTTTGTAGACAACATTCATTCTGACTTGAAATTCGTCCATCATCTGTTTTTTTTTTCGTTTTATGAATTTATATAATTTTGTACCTTCATAATTCTTACTGAATAACATGTTTCTTCAAAACCAAACAATCTAGTTACACATAAAAGAATCCAACCTAATGAACTCGCTACTGCTGGGATGTCTAATGGACTCACGGGTGGATCCTAGCACAGCCCACCTCTTGGCGTCCTTTTGAATTCTCGCCAAACGAGTGGCGATAATGTCGCGAATGAAGCAACCTAGACGGGTTTTTTTGCTTATTTTTTATTATATTTCTTTTATGTATTTATTTTTTTATTTTATTTTATTATTAAATAATCAACCTAGATGGATTTTTTAAAATTTATTTTTTATTATAGTTATTTTATTTATTTATTTGTCATTTTTATTTATTATTTTTATTTTATTATTATTTTTATTATTTTATAATTATGTATTTATTTATTTATTATGTTTATTTTTTATTATATTATTATTTCTGGCATTCAAGTATCGTTTTTTAATTGAAAAATAATAACAAATATTCAATTAGTAGTCAACTTGGCGAGATTTCAAATAAGTCGCCAAGAGGTGGACCCATCTAGGATTTTACCAATATTCCTCTCGAAGTGTGGCTTTCTTCACTCACATCCGCGATTATCTTTTAGATTCAAGAGCTTGGAGAAGTGTCATATGACCATTGCATCAGAATGCATTCATTACCTATTACCAATTACCCTAAACTATTATATTTTTACTTTCAGCAACAATATTCTGTATTTCATCAATTTTGTCATCAAAATATGGACATAAACCTTTATATAAATATAAATACTATTGCACTAAAAAATATATGCTTTTTTAGAACTACACATTTAAATGAGTAAAAAGAGGCAATACTATTTATCAATAGAAAGTAGCTCAATACAATATTTAATTATTTTCTTTTCTTGAATATTTTCAATGCTTGTAAAAACAATTATGTCTTTCATACCACTAACTTCATTGATGCGATCTGAAAATAAATAGTTTATCTGACTCTTGGAGTTATCAAATTAGTCTTTCATTACCAAACAGAAACTGGCTGCTCCGACCCGCCGGAAGGGACAAGGAAAAATCTGAATGACCGAGGCACTGCAACAGTAACACTCCTCTTCTTGCGTACAGCCGACCATCCCGCCACCACTGAACGTAGCAATATCGACAGGATTTGTTGTGGCAGACTGCTATCTTTAGCATTGTCCATCCTTGCATTAACCGATTTGTCAAACTGACATTCGCTTGGAAGTAATTGGCCACAAAATGGTCAATTACTGTCAGTCTTCCTTATCTACCTAAGCAATGAAACGGCCTTCACCAAGAGAAAATCTCCGCGAAATTCAAAATATCTCTTCAAATTCTCGTTCACAACAACAGAAAACTGAATACTTTCAAACTCTCAAATAGTTGGTAAAAAAACTGACAATTTTTGACATCATGTCCTTCAGAGTTTTAAGATTACCTGGTACCATCAGTATTGTACTTAAGTTATTATTTACAATTTTCAGATTTTTTCTTAGCTCCGAGATTTCAATACATTCCTTTAAATAGTGGTATACAGTACCGATTCCTCCACAAATGCATTTATTTTCCTGCATTCTTCCAAATATTTGGAAATATGCAGGAAATCTCCCAAGTCCTGATATAATATGAATTATCAGTGGATGGTATCTTCTTATTTTTATTTCTGGATTAGGAATAAAATCGAAAGTTACTTTTCCGATTTTGGACCTATACCATCTGTCAAACCACTGCAGCTTTATTTTTCTCTTATTTCCCCTTTTAAGACGCCATTTGCTTTGGGGACAACCATATCAACACTCTCTTTCTGTGCCGCCAACTTTGCATACTGATCCACCTTTTCATTACCATATATCCCAATATGGGCCTTAACCCAATTCAACTCTATCCACTTGTTAGTTTAACACTTTTTATCTTTTCTTTTATCGTCCATATTTCCTTATTACAATTGTAAGATGATTGTATTGCTTCTAGGACTGACAGAGAATCTGAAAAAATTGAGTACTTCTGTCCGTCCTCCACCCTTACACAATATTCAATGGCCATCTATAAAGCTTGCACTTCTGCCTGGAAACTTGTGGTATGGTTCGATAATTTCACAAGACTTATCGATCTCTTTCCCATAGTAGTATACTACTATTGCAGCTCCTACTTTATTTTAATCTTTTGAACCATCTGTAAAAATTTCTATTCTATCCATATCTGGGATTTTAATTTGAAAACCATGAATAAACCCTTCTGCAGGATGTTATTTGGACTTGTCAAAATACATCTCATAATCTTTTTTGCTGAAGCATTTGTTTCCTATTTTAACTATATTACTAGTAGTTCTTATTTGAAATTTAGTGAATATTTTTGTTGCTCTGAGGTCCATTCGCAAAATTCCCGTTATCACTTGAACAGCTTCTGTAGAAATGGTTCGATATGCCCCAGACATAATGATGAGAGGGTGCCGTTGGATTGAATTTATAGTTTCTCTGATTTTCTTTAGATTTAGCCTATGTCCCCATGCTCCGTGTCCGAAAAGAACAAATGGCTCAATGGCCCCAGTGTAGATTCTTCTTAGATGGCATTTCCTTTTTCTAGAAAATTTATCCACAGCTGTCACTAGTTTATATGTTAAAACAACTTCTTTTTTCTTGACCTTACTAAAATGCGACGTAAATGTTAATTTACTGTCCTATATAACTCCCAAGTATTTAATTTGATTTGACGCATTTATATTGTTATTACCCAGTTTTATGTTAGACGGATCTGTAAATTTTAGACGTTCTCTAAATGTAATAGGCATTTGAATTGTTTTCCTTTCATTAAACTCAAGTTTGTGTATTTTGCCCCATTTTAATAGCCTATGAATAATTTGTTTTCCTTTAATTTCCAGTTCATCTTTTGTTCTTCCCGAGATTATTAGTAGTACATCATTGGCATACGCTTATAAAAAGCAGTTCACTGGAAGTTTGATATTAAATGCAGAACCCAAACCAAATTTCAGAATAAAGGCCCGCTGCATGACCCTGTGGCACTCCTCTATCCATTATAAATTCCCAATTATTCCCTCCATCTTGGTTAATACATTTTCTTTCATTTAAGTAATCTTTAATCACTTCAAAAAGATTGCTCGGGCAATTCATTTTTATGGGCATATAAAATACTTTTCCTCCATACCGAATCAAATGCTCCAGCTACATCCAAAGATATAGTGTTGTTTTTAGTTTTTGATTCACCGTGCCTTTTATTTTACTCCATAGTGCATTTTGGACTGTTTCTCAAGAGTGGTTATATCTAAAACCATGTTGATCATGATGCAGTCTGTTTTGTGCCGTTAACAAGTGCTGTACTCTTTGATTTATCAGTTTATCCAAGATTTTACTTGCTGTTGTTAGCAAACAAATTGGTCTATAGGATTTAGGATCCTCTAAGTCTCTATTAGTTTTAGGAATTAAAATCAGTTTTGCTACCTTCCACTGATTAGGGAGCGCACCTAATTCTAAGCACTTATTGTATAATTCTAAAAGTATGAATGGATTCTTTCTGTTCATTTCAGCAAGCCTCTCCATTGGGATGTTGTCTAATCCAGGTGTTTTCATTTTAGGCATTTTAATAATCGTTGTTCTTATTTCATTTATTGTAAATATTTTATCTTTTTCTTTTGTTTTATATTCCTCGATACTTTTCCTCATTTTCTTCTGCGCTTTACTTTCTTGTTGGGAATGTTCCTCTTTGAAAAGGCATCTCAGAAAAGTTTCAATAGTTTCTTTTATATTTTTGGTTTTTGTTCCATCCTGTTTTTTGACACCCTTCAAAACTGTTTTACTTTTCATTTTATCTGTCGTTGATTTATAAGGTAGCTCAAAAGGGTTCATTCTCGTTATTTCGCTACATAACTTTTCAAAACATTTAGTACTTTTCTTTCTTAACATTCCTCTGTATATTGATTCCTTTTTTTCATAAATTTATCTTCTCTTCATTCTTTCTTCAGTGTTTTTACATCGTTGGTATCTATGCCGCCAGGCTTTTGTCAGTTTTCTTTGTTTCTCCAGCTCAGTATCCCACCAGGGGACCCTGAGTTGATTTGTCTCTTTACTGTTTGATCTTTGGCTAATTCCTTGAATGAATTCTGTAAATTCTTTAACCCATACTTCTAAATCTTTTTTAGTTTTCATCCTTTGCATTGTTATTCTTATATTAACACATTTTTCAGCCACTTGAAAAGTAATTTTTCGAATTTTCATCTTGCTCAATTTAAATCTTTCTGCTTAAAAAACTTTTTTACCCATATTAATTTAAAAATCCGAAAAGTCATGGTCCCTCAGAGTACTTTGGATTACCTTCCAGCCCATTGCTCTGTCCTCCAGATCTTTAGTTGATAAGGTGACATCAATCCAGCTTCTTCCACGTGCAGATTGAAACGTTGGCAATGAGTTTGGATCATTCCAAATAACAAGATTCTTCTTGAAAATGAATTCTATAAACGAACTGGCTACATCTTGTGGTCTATGATTGGGAATTTCATTTCCCCAGACGACTATGAAGATTGAAATCTCCTCCAATAAGTATGGATGATGTCCCCAACTGTTGAAACAGATTTTCAAGTTCTCTGCAGATTTCTTCTTTATTGTGAGTTGGTGGGAAGTATGCCGATACCACAGTAATTTCACTATTTCCTACTGATAAATTGGCTGCTACTATGTTTTCGCTAGAAAATCTTGTCAAAACAGAAGTATTTTGGTTTCTTAGTGCTATTACCGCCTTCCCGTAAGGATGAGCAATTATTCTCCATCCTAGGGGAAGTTCTATTATTTTTCCTTTCATTGTATGTGGTTCTTGTAACAAGTAAACATCTGGAATATTGTCCCCAAACAAATCTGAGAGTTCCTTTGTCGCATATATACCCCGACCTATATTACGTTGAATAACACGCCAAAATTATCACTGAAAGGCTTTTTATTCATAATTCGTCTGTTTAATCAACTGATCTCTCTCTCTGATAAATACAGGGCAATGCACCGATGTTGCAATATAATCCTCTCGAATCATAATTTTTGTTCTTTTGCGATACTTTTTACAGTTTCTGCATTCTGGATTTTGCTTTGGGCAATTTTTATAGTTATGCATTTCCAAGCACTTGGTGCAGATATCTTCTTTTTGCACACATTTAGATCGAACATGCCCGTATTTGAGACATATAAAACATATAAGGGGTTCCGCAAATTCTCTAAATCTATACGATCCTAAACCACACTGTAGTCTTGCTTTATCCTGAATTATTCGAAACGGTTTCCAGTCCAAACTTATAACCCAGTGAGAAGAGCTGCCTCTTCCATTTTTCCTATATAGAACCGGCATATTCCCTACTATGTTATGGCTTAGCTTGATTTGATTGAGACAATCCAATTCCTCTTCACCCTGCATCTCTCACTCTTTTCCACATCATATACAATGATTTGAGGCATTCTTATCTGTGGAGTAGTAGCCTTGCATACATTTTGCAAATTTGTATGACTGTCAGTTGCATCTTTTAATTGTATTACCATTTCTGGTGTTTTAACTTGTACCAGAACTCCATTTCCCATTGCTAGCTTCAAACCCATAATTTTAATTTCCATCCTCTTTGGGCTGATATTCGCTTCCAATATCTTTCTCATTTTAATCGATGAGTCTATTGTCTCTGTAATTGGTCTAACAACCAGTGTAGGCAGGTTTGCTTTAGGTCTTAGCAATGGTGTTGTTTTATTATCGTTTTCACTCTGGTTTATCCTTTTTTGTTGTATTTGATTCCTTTTTTCCCCCACCAACATCTTTTTGGGGGCTTGGATCCTTCTAATGAAAGTTATACCTGGTTTTAATTGAATTTTTTTCCACCATGCCACCACTCTTTATATCTTTAACCACATTTGCGAAGGTTGGTTCATGATTATCATCTGCTGAATTCATTTTGGTTGCTGAAGAATTTGACAAAACATTCAAAAATAAGTCTCTCAGTTCTTCAGCCGCGTTACCCTCAATCCTATATTTATTGATAATATTTTCAAATGCTTCCAGTATTCCCAGTGGTCCGAAGGGTGGCTTATTTTCCTCTGGTATTATTTCGTTTTCACTTGGATCCATATTCTTTGCCTTTTTAGCATTTGCAACACCATCATTTCTTTCTTACTCTTTGCCTTTACGAGGAATGCACGGTCTTTTATTTTTAGGGCAATTATCCATTGTTTTCATTTTTACATTTTTCTTTTTCCGTTTTGTGGACATTTGTATTTTGTTGTCCGTCTGCATTGACGGTTCAATTATCTCATTTGAATCAGAATCCGATGATTTTTTAAATTCCGTATATGTCAATCCTTTAATTGGAGTTGTTATATCGGGGATTATCATTTCTGCTCCTTTTGGCGCGTAAAATAAATTCTCATCATCAGTTAGAATATCGCTATCATCAGCATAGTTTTCTCTATCCGTCTTGTTTTAATCTGATTCCATTTTATTTTTTTTATTTTTTCACAAAGTCTAAATTTTTAGTGCAACAGAGAGTAAAGCTTAAGCAAGTTTTTAACGAAATATTTGGAAAGCTTTCCTAATTTTAAATTTGAACTATTAAAAACGCATGTAAAAAACTGTCCAAATAAAATCTCATTCAATTTTTTTAGCAATACAAAACTATCTAACGTATAACAAGAATTTCTTCTAATTAGATGCTCTAAAGAGAACTGAAAACTTCCAAACAATTTTGTTGTCAAGAAATATTCAACACATTTATGGACACTTTCAATAAATTGGAATTTAAAATTGGCAAAAAATCGCAAAATAAGAGGCTGCACAACAAAGAAATCTTTTATATAGTAGGACAATATCCGAGTCCTACAAATAGTTCATGCACTGAACGCAGATATCGATAGCAATTTCTTAAATGGCAAACATACAACAAAATGGTTACCCAAAATAGTTGACGTTTCTGCCACAACTACACTTCAGAAAGTCAAAAACTTCTAAGATGCTAAAGAATTTTGAAATAAAATTCAAAAGCCTGTTACTCCAGGGTTTCAGCTACACTTGATCATCACATTCAACAGAAATTATCCATCATTTTTCATTTAATAACCATATTTTGAAGAGCACAAGCAAATAACAACTACTCCGATCACTGCGGATCCGAATCCCGTGCAACAGTAACATTGGCGGGAACTGTGGTTCAGTTCTAAGGGCCACGGCCACGATACAATAATTCTCTAGGCAAGAACGTCCCATCATCGATGCGAAGAGCCATACCCCCACCTTTTCGTGTACCTACAAGGGTGGCGAGAACCAACAACCGTGCAGGAAGCTTCTCAACCTCTATTACCAGGTGCTCCCTTCCCCTGTGGGATGTCATTCCTTACAAAATAAATTTTGATTTTTGCAAAATAGTGTTTTTCATAATTCCCATATTTAGTTTATCAATATCAGTTTTGAAGACACACAAAAATGAGCCCTCATTCAAGTATCTTCAACAAATCAAACCATGTGCCAAAAAACGAACCATCAGAATATACACCTATTGTTGAACAAATCATTTATGGATTATTCTTTTATTATCTCCGCTACTTCTATTTCTAAATGAAAAAAAAAAGTGTCAAAATAAACATCATATTTCTCAATCGACAGCATGTGTTCGTCTCCACTATCATCAATTTTTTTCGCTGTTTCTGCTTTTCTGATTTTGATGTTAAACAGCTTAAAATCATTACATATATATGTATGTATGTATGCATAGATCACATGATAGATTTTTACGAATGCATCTCTTAAATTATTATTAAATGAATTTATTTAATGAAGGTAACCGACGTGGCAAGGAACTATGATATTACTAGATTTAATATTACATGCTATCATATAATATATTATTCTAAATGCATACTTAAATAAGAAATAAATTTTGACTTTGCACAACCATTTTGTGATACTAAAATTATAAATATTGCAATAATGAGCATGTTGATGTGGATTATGGTAGTAGAAGGATTAATTTCAGATTCCTTTTTTATATTCGGGCATTGCTGTAGCTAAATCAAGAAGCACAACACGTACAATCTCTACTAATATTAAAGATCAATGTGTGTGTGTGTGTGTGTGTGTGTGTGTGCGTGTGTGTGTGTGTGTGTGTGTGTGTGTGTGTGTGTGTGTGTGTGTGCGTGTGTGTGTGTGTGTGAAAGAAACTCAAACCTAAAGTTAGAAATATCATTTTTTGTTTAATTATATCTTGCTTGATTTCAGCAGTCATTCCATTTCGCAAGTAATATATAAAAATTACGAAAACGATTATGTGAGCTAAAAATATTATTTTGTTATTTAAAAAATCTGATTTGTTTCCATAACCTTTCTGAGTTATTGAGTAGCATACATCTTTCCTTGTGGTATTGGAGATACACTAACTTGAACTGTTTCTTCTCTGTTCAAATTACAATTAAAAATTATGGAGACAACAAAGTAGTGAGTAATTTAAAATGCAAAAAATATTTTCAGACATACAAGCATAACAACTCAAAAGCGATTTTATTTCCTAAATGCGAAGTCACTTAGAGATATATTATATTGAGCAGAAAATTATATCAGGTCTAACATATTAAAGATTATTCAATCCGTTTCAGTAATGTTTAATTGGGCGAAACGTCTCATTCGTAGATGGTGAGTTATTTAAATGGGAACATCCATGTATGAAGAATTTACAATTTTAATGAAGAATTCATTTTCTCTCTAAATTATCATTTGGGCAGAAAGAACTCAGGGAAATGAAAAAAAATCAAGAAAAGTCTCTGCTAGTATAATTTGAACCAGCTATATGAGGTCCATTTATGATGCTGAATAGAAAAAGATTTGAGTAATTTTTTTGTAATGAAGATTCTTCATTCACCCTAATGTGAAACGGATTTCCGTGGGAAACGGTAAGTGTTCAAAATGATTCAATTTATTTAAATAAAAAAGCTATAAATGTCATTTTAATTTCTTGAAATACATATTTATTTTTAATACGCAAATCAAAGTTCAGAATACAACTTTAAAGACCGATTTTGAATGATTTCACATCTATTTCATTGATTGCAACTGTAACTAAAATTAAATGTTCTTAAATTTCTTTCTATTTAAATTTTTAAGCCTATTTTTACGATATCAAAAAATGAGTTTCTGCCATCATAACATTTTATATCAAACACCGCCACGTGATTTCTTGTATTTTTTGTAAGGTTTATTGATAATAGAAAAGCACAAGTAAGCAGTTCTTTTTTAAACAATAAAAATAAATTATAGTACGTCTATTTTTGCAATGTGAAATAAAATATCAACAATTATTATTGTAGTCTTTTAACCAAATTTTCCTGTTTGATTATTTAGCATACTTTATAAGGATTCTAGCAACCTGTCTCATATAAAAAGAAAATTAGACCCAAAGAGTACATTTAGAAATACCACATGTTTTAATTTAATAATTTTTTTCCTCTAAAAAATTATTTCAGCTTACGAAAAAACTGTCTTATTTCTATTTAAAAACTAATAATAAATTTTATTTTTTATTAAGATTTTATATAAGAATTATAAAGATATGATTATATTTAAAACATTAAAATATGCGTATATAATATATTCTCTTAAAATGAATATTTTAGGAAGTATCTGAATTAATAGATAACTAATTGAACTAATTAGATAATCCATGTATTTTGTCAGATAGCAATTGTCCAATTAGTAAAATTTTTTTAACGAGTGTCATCAGTTTTCCGAACAAACGTGCAGGGCTATCTATGACCATGGCATAAAACACACCGTTCTTTTAATTCTAGGAATAGAAAGTAGATTGAATCCACACAGACAAATTAGCACTTTTTTCTGCCTTGACGGCTGATACAACCTTGAAATTCTTCGTTGGTATTGGGTAAAAAATTTCCTAAATAATTGAAATTCTCTTATTATATGTGCGAGAACGTTCATTTATCATTTTAGTTTTTGACGCAGATCATGTGGAAAATTTTCTATCTTTATTGATGTGGGAAAAAGGAAACAACAACAGGATCATCCAGGATTTGAACTCGTGACCTCGCCCATTCAAAGGGAGAGTCATATGCCTAAACCTCCGAGCCACAAAAGATGTGGGCTGATGTTTCAGTCTCTTCGGATTATAAACTTCCTTTCTTAAGTGCAAAATAGTTGCCGGATTGAAAAAAATAAAATATTTGCTTTGAACCATTGAAATGGAAATTCCCGAGCATATAGCAAAAGAAATAAATGTAAGAGGAGAGATCGTTATTAAGAATATGAGCTCAACTGAAATTTGAACCCGGGATCTATCGTACCGAAGCGAGAATCATATCCCTAGACTACTGAGTCACGAAGGCGTTTTATTAGCTTGTAAGGGGAAACAGTACTCCATATAATTTCAAAAAATCGAGTTTTTTAAAATTTTCGTTATATATTTCATATCTCCATTTCAATACCATTTTAACGATGTAAGTCTCTTGCTTGTATTAGAAGTATGTTACAATTAATTTTAAAGGAATATAAACAGATCCTAAAATGGCATTCCAGGCCCACTTTGACAGATGAAAACGTAAATATTGGATCTTTAACTCAGCAGAACATCTGTAAAGCCTCGTTTTATTTATTATTGGATTTCGAGAGAGGATTAATTTAATCGTAGCTGTCTTTGCATGTTTGAATAACTTGTTTACATTTTCCCCACATTGTTTTAACCATGTTTTATCGCTGATACCGCTGTTTTTGTGTGTTGTAACGCAGTGTTTTCTGCATTCTTTTTGTGTGCTGTTTGATAAGTAATTAGGGTTTTAATTATTTTTAATTAATTAATAGAAGGATTAAACCATGCCACGATCAAGCAACTTTTTTTTTAAAAAAAAAGGGGGAAGACATGTATCATAAAGGATTAGAGAAAGTTGAGAATGCTTCTGCTGATGTTGAAAACATTTCACTCGATGTTAAACTGATTTCTGCGAAAGAAAAGAAAATTCCCTAGTTTTAAAACAGTTTTCAGTCGGATAATGCCCATAAAGTTATTATTAATGCCTTATAGACCTGAATATCCTTACACACTTTTTAAAAATACTATTAATTGCAAGAGCTGCATTAGTAGATTAGAATTAAAGGGGGATAAAAATTAATTCTGGTTTGGCAGCTTCTTTCATTTCAAAATGTTTTGAATGTGCATATATTCGTGAATTTAGTTCCTCTGAATTTCATGAAGGAACACAGATTGTATCAATACAAGATTGTATCAATCACAGATTGTAACAATGTATTATATGTGTCACGCGTTCTATTCTTAAGAGTGCAGAAACTGGTAGAGTGTTTCGTGCTGCTATGAATCTACCGTAACTACCAAACAGATTTCAGTTGTGTAATAAGAGACTTTTAGGTGCAACTAAGGCAGTCTGTGAGGAAATCATGCCAAAGGCTACAAAGGAAGCTATCATTGAGAACAATAATAATAAAAACATTGCACTAGTTGCTGATGGAGCGTGACAAAAGCGAAGATATACGCCACTAAATAGCGCAGTAACCTTTACCAGTAGGGAGTCTGGTAAGGTAATTAAAGCAGAAGTGTTCAGCAAATACCGTCTTTGCAAAAACAAGCAGAGCACGATAAAAATTGCAAACGCAATTTTCGGGGGTCCAGTGGAATCATGGAGAAAATAGGTGCTTGTAAAAAACTGATATAAAACTTCTGTGGGGAAAATTCTCTTGACGTACAGCCAAATTTATAAAATTCAAAATTATTACAATTTAGCTATTCGCCAAACACAGTGTTTATGCTATGCCCCAAGCCATTTGGGCAATTTTTATGCACAAACTGTCCATGGTTAAAAATCCGCAGCATGAAGTTTGCCCTACCGATAAAGATGCAAGGAAAAAAGCTCAGGTTACAAGGCGTGCATACAGACACAAAAACAATCTACTGTAAGGGAAGCCATGCGTCTTGTGTTTCTTTCATTTTGATTTGCTTGAAAAGGGATACATGGGAACACGCAAAATCTAAATGAAAATGTGTTAAATGTAATGATATTTGGCCCCAAACCAACTTTAGTGCAAATTGAAACATTTTGTGTTTATGATGCTGTATGCATTTTTAACGAGGGAAATACTGCAAAGTTGCAAATTCTTCAAAACAGCTAGATGAATGCGCCTTCCATGCACTAAGTGCCTCGACAGAGAAAAACTTTTTAGAGCAAGATATGCCTTTTCTCAGTAATCGAAGGAAAAGAGAAAAGAAAGACTTTGCAGAAGAAAAGAGGAGGAAAACGAGAATAAAAATAATAAAAATAATGTAAAGGGTGCAGGTCATGTGGCTAGAATATTTTGACAGGGTAAGAATTTTTCCTTTAAATTGCATTAGTGCTCGAAGATGTTTTTAAAATTGTATATACCTCTATCTCAACCCCCCCCCGGGGGCGCCTCGAAATGAGGATGAGATGCTTCCGGCATGGTGGTTGGATCTCGCCACCCTATAGGGAACACTAATAGGTGGGGGATCTAACTCCTCCCATCGATAACGGACGTACTTCCTTCGGGAAGGGTTGTGCCGTGGCCGGTGATGGCCCTTAGGACTCAACCACAGTTCCCGCCAATTGCTGTAGCGGTGGTTCGATCATTTAGTTCTATGATTTAAATCCGTGTGCCTTCGGGCGGGTCGGAGAGTTAGATGGTTGATACCTCTTTCTCAAAAGCCACATAACATGCATACTTAAAATTTTTCTTTTAAATTTTCACTTAGAACTATTGATGCTGAAATTTTTGTAATAATTCAAAAATAGTTATTAATAATACCGATCTCGTGCTAGAAAATGAAATTTATTGAAAACTTTTCGGTGACATTCAGTTACTTTTTTTTTTCAAAAAATAATCAATTTATATTTTTGTATATTTTTATTTCAGTGAAGAGTGAAATGCTTACCTAATATGTAAAATAATTCTAACTTGTACCTGTAATATATTTTTAGAAAAAAGTTACAAGAAGTTATACAATGTCATGTTTTCGTTTATGGTGATAAGATTTTAAGGAGAGAATATTCCTTTTATCAGCAGTTAAAGGGAAGGAGAAGTAATAAATGCAGAAAATGAAAGAGAAATAGAGGATGTTTAAAAATCTACATAGTTTGTAGGCTATTGAGCTATTTTAATGACAGACTTTTGCTTTTAAATTACACTATCTCAAAATAACATTTTACAACTCCGTATACCTTTTTCTATAATTTACTTAATACAAGTTCTTGAAATTTTATATACATATATCATGCATACAAGTGTACATACGGAAGTGAAAGTGTTTTGATATATTTAAAATATTTCTTAATAGGGCAGATCCCGTATTAAAAAATCATTTTTTTAAACTTAGGAGTAACGTTCAGATAAATTAAAATAATAAGAAATATATAGCTAAAAGTTTACAAATGAAAGAGAAAAGTGCGAATTTAAACTATGGGCACATGCTTTATGCTTATATCTTTAATAATTACGGATAAAAAGTTATCTAAATTTATGTAATTTAACATTGTCAGCATAGGGGGAGTACCAACTTCCATTCAGAAATAGGTATCATTCGTTTCAAGTGGGATTACGTTATAATATATTTTTGAAACGGATGAGATACACCAAGTGCAAAAGATTGAATATTCAGAATGTCTATTGAAACCAATCAGATAAATTAACGTTTTTCTTTAACTTGACACCTGATGCAAACTTAAGATTCTTCCTCAATATTTGGAATAATATTTGTAAACAGCGAAAATATATAACTTCCTCTTAATATATGGGCAAAAATTTTCAAATATCATTTTTGTCTTTAATGCTGATCACGTGGGAGATTTTATAGCTTTATTGGGGTGAGAAGAAAGAAAACAACGGTCTCGGCCGGGATTTAAACCCGGGACCTCTCGCACCCAAAACTAGGATCTTACTCCAAATCCACCGAGCCACGAAAATTACGACTTGTTCTTTTCGGTTTCTTCGGATTATAAACGTCTCTTTTTAAGAGCAAAATTGTTATTGGAATTTACAAATAAAATGTTCACGCTTGAACCAATGAAATGCAAATTCCCAATCATGTTACAAAAGTATTAATTGTAACCAGAGAGATGATTAATAATTAGATCAGGGCTCGACGCTTGAGTCCGAGCGAGAATCATATATCTAGCACTAAAACGTCCGTCGGTGTCGATTGGATCGGTGAGCCTGTTTAATTTGTAACCCTTTCCGAATTTTTGCAGGGAATTTAAAAAGATTTCGTGATTTGTAATCAGTTTCCAAAACGTTTTCCACAGAAAACGTTTGTGTTTCTAAGTTAATTAAGAGAGATTTCCCAACTAAATATATCTACGAGGTCTGCTAAAGCCGTTTCGACACCAAGGCAATTTATCATTATGAATAGTTGTCCTTCAACAAAAGATAGTTCACTAAATAAAACAAACTACCCAAAATACTATCGCTCATTTGTTTCACCTTGAATGCAGTATTATACGATTCACAGCGTGTGTGAATCGTATGTGTGTGAATTTTTAATTATCATTTTTGTTTTGTCTTTTAATGATGAAATATTCTATCTTTATTGGGGTGGGAAAAATGAAACAACAACGGGCTCGGCCGGGATTTGAACGCGGGACCTCTCGCACCCAAAGCGAGAAACATACCCCTAGACCACCGAGCCACAAAATCTACGAATTGATCTTTCGTTCTCTTCGGTTTATAAAGGTCAATTTTTAAGAGAAAAATAGTTGTTGGAATTTTAAAGTAAAATGTTCACGCTTGAACACATGAAATGCAAATTTCCGATCATGTAACAAAAGTGTTAATGGAAAGAAGAGAGATCGTTAATAAGTAGATCAGGGCTCGTCCGGGATTTGAGCCCGGGACCTCTCGCATCCTATGCGAGAATCATACCCCTAGACCACCGAGCCACACAACCAGCTGATT
>JAPMOR010062608.1:0-16857 GCA_026543865.1 Argiope aurantia | reverse complement strand
TCTTATTTTACTCATTATAGGAATAATACAAGACTATGTATGAGCAATACAAATTGGTCGTAATGTTTCTTTATACATGGTTTTTTAAAATTATTTAGCATTATTTTTTCAGGTAAATTAGTAAAATATACCTGGAAATCAGTAAATTAGTAAAATCTATCAGATAAATGAGTAAAATATTTGCGATATATATTTAGATAAGGTAAGATATAAGCTTACATATTTCAATTAGGTTTTGTTTTTTAAGTTTATCTATATAGGTGGCTTTCCTATAAAAATGGTGATTTTATAAATAAAAAACAGTTTTATAACTAACTATAAGAGCCTTTTTCTATCTGCTGTTATGATGACAATGTCATATAGCGCCATCTAGGATCCGATTTCATGATGGTAAACTGAGTGTAAGTTGAAACTATAAGTAATAATAAATAAACTGTAAAATGAATACTGTAATATAGCAGATTGTTTCGAATAACATGTTAAACTAAGTGTATTCGTGATTTTTTTTTATTTAAACGACCAGTTCGTATGTAGGTAAGAATGAAAAATATTCATATGGAATCAGTATATATTCTTATCTAAACATTTTCCGAAAAAACATGATTTTAGATAAAAAAAAATCCGAGAGACGTTGGGTTTTCCAGATATTAGGAATGATGCAAGGCTATGACCGATTCAAATTGTTAATAATATTTATTTATACAGTGTTTTTAATTATTTAGTCACTTATATTTTCAGGTAAATTAAAAACAATATATACGAACATTTCTTAAATTTTAGACATATATTCTCGTGAATTAAATATTTAGAAATTAAAGCCGAAAAAGTAGTCTTGTTTGGTGAATTATTATATCCCAGTAACACTGCAATATTGTGCAACATTTGGGAAATTCTTGATAATATTACGAGCATTGAAGTTTACTAAATAGCGTATTAAAAACTCTGTAAAATTCGAAAATTCTGTAAAAATGACACTGCATAATATTGCGCATATTCTATCTACGTTTGTTAATATTTTTAATTATAACTATAAGTCACTGCTATAAATTATAAATTTAATATAATTATTCAATATGTTATCTATACTTATATAAAGCTCAATGTGTGTGTGTGTGTGTGTGTGTGTGTGTGTGTGTGTGTGTGTGTGATGTGTGGTGTGTGTGTGTGTGTGTGTGTGTGTGTGTGTGTGTGTGTGTGTGTGTGTGTGTGTGTGTGTGTGTGTGTGTGTGTGTGTGTGTGTGTGTGTGTGTGTGTGTGTGTGTGTGTGTGTGTGTGTGTGTGTGTGTGTGTGTGTGTTGCGCTCTACAGGCCAGACCGTTTGACTTACAGCTACCAAATTTGGTACATGTATACCTTGGAGGTCGGGAATGTGCACCTGGGGTTCCTTTTTTTTGAAATTTTAATTAGATTTTTAATTACTAATTAAAAACTAACTTTCCCGTCAAAAAATATTTTTTATTTTCCCCACCGCCAAATAATTAAGACCAGTTTTCTTCTCCAACAGTAATGAGGCTAGGCTTAACATTTTTCAGCCGACTATTTCAAACGATTCTGTTTATTTTCTTAATATTTGATGCATTTAAAATTAAGCATTGTTAATTAATTGATCTTTCAGATTCATTCTGAAGTACTTTTGAATTAAAATAAAACAGAATAAAGGAAATTAAAAATTTCTAATCTGCATAGCGTTACCCCAATGTAGGTGGAAAAATTCACGCATTTGCGTTACCACAATTGGCGTTGTGTTCTGATTGATGACAACTATTTTCAACGGATGCGGAGTTCATTTAAATTATTTTTAGGTTAGTTGTAATTAAATTGTATTTATGTTAGTTATATATATAGTATTTTGTATATGCTTATTGTCTTAAGTACATCGTTTTTTAAGTAGTTTTTTTAAATCTGTTTTCGACCGATTAATTTAAACGATTCTGTTTATTTTCTTAGTGTTAGATGCATTTAAAATGAAACATTGTTAATTAATCGATCTGTTCATGATGAATCTGAGAACATTTTGTTGAGAACTTCTTGAGATATTACATACATTAAGAAAGATATTCTTTAGTGCCCATAAAGTTTAAACGCTATATGACTATGTTTTCAGCAATCATAATACAAAAAAAATGCTTTGTTTCAGTAAAAAATATAATAATATATTAATTGCAGATTAATCCTTCCCACTTTAATTTAAAGCATAAATTCTACGGGAGCTAACAGAAAATAAGAAAGGTACATATTACGTTATGACTGAAGGCCTTTATAATATTATGAGTGAATTATATGACTATCAAAATTTGAAGTTTTAAAATATTTTGATGAAGAAGCTATTAAAGTAGGAAATGCATAAAATATTTCATTATTAAAATTTTAACAAACATTAAGATTGACGAACCGAGCTGGTCGCCAATGGCGGCTAGTATACAATATAAAGCACAAATATATTGTTATGTATATGTACCGTATAAAAATTTATTATTCATTTTTATATGTTCTACCCGAAGTAGTGAAACAGCCTGATACATTTTTGATATTTAAAAATAAAAAAATTTATTTTCCTTTTTAAAAATATCCAAATTAAAAAAACACATCTTAGTTCACTGCTTATTTATTTAAAGAAAGCAAATTAATATAGAAAACAAAAAAAGTGAGGAGAAAATTATATAAAATACATAAAAAAGAAATTTAGATAGGTACAAAATAAAACGCTGCGCTTTTTAATTCAAGTTCGGTCCGGATTTTACTATAGTTGGTATAATCCAAAATATCATGTTTAAGCAAACTATTAAGAACTTTACGGAGCAATCAGTGTTTTCAGAGAATTTTTTTAAATCTGTACCTTAATATTGAAATTTTAATTCTCACAATCAAAAAGTGTGGCAAGCAGTTAGGGAAAAATAATAATTTTTAGCCATTACTTTGAACTTAATTTCCATAATTTATTTCATAGAAAATCTTAGTGATGTGTGAAATCACTTGCTCTTTGTCTTCAAATTAGCATTCTTAACTTGAAATTATAAAAAAAGTTTTAATTAAAAGAACAATCCAAAAATTAGACATGAAAGAGAATGATATTAATATCAAGCCAAGCACTTTAATGCCGCAATCGCGTATCTTTAGCCTAATGGACAAAGACACCGCTTATGGGCCGCTGTGGCCTTGTGGTAAAGTCTCGGCTTCGGAACCGGAGGGTTTCAGGTTCGTGACCCATATTCCACCGAAGAACCGTCGTATAAGGGGTTCAGTTGCACGTTAAATCCGTCATAACCAAACGTCCTCCCGCTGGTGTGGTGTGGTGTGGAGAGGGAGGTGCCAGCTCAGGTGTCGTCCTCGTCATCTGACCGTGGTTCAAAATTACGAGGTCCGTCCCAAAATAGCCCAAGTGTTACTTCAAAGCGGGACGTTAATATAACCAAACTAAACAACCGCTTATGAATGAGTGTAAATGAAAGCCTTTTCAATTCCCTGAAAAGGCTTTTATTTTACACTGTTTTAATACAGCTCTTTCAAATACATCAATTGTACCATATTTCATGCTACTGGCGATTAGAACTTCCTCACTATAGAAACAACACGAGGAATATTTTCTATTTTCAGACAGATCTCACAATTTTGAAACAAAGTGAGACAATGATATCCCTAAATCTGCGCTTCCCTCTCTGCATGTTTCCACACCACACCAATGCAAGGACATTCAGCACCGACAGATTTCACGAGCATTGGGACCGCTGACATGGAGGTTCTGGATGGAATCAGGATTCGAAAAGGCAACTTTCAGGTTCTGATTCTTAGACTAACGTGGTACTAAAAATTGGGATTTAAAATGATGGAAAGATGGATTTTAAGCTCCTTTTCTTCAGTGATTATTTATGAGAAGAAAGTCACTCGCCGCAGAAAATCTTGCATTATCTGACTCATATGGCATTAAGCATCATCAAATGAGAACTCAAATATTTTTAGAGTAGACTTTTTATAAAATCTCAGCACAACTTGCTTTAGAAAAAAAAAAAAAACCTTTTTGTTTTATTGTCGCAAACAGCGTTTGAAGAAGGAAGTATTTTTTTTTCTTTTTTTGAAAAAGAAGAGAAACTTTAGAATTCTTCCTTTAAAGAAAAAATCAGAATGCAACCTGGGAAAAAATACCAAAAAGGCCAATCCGTACCGAAGACATAAGACAAGGCTTTCTAAAATGCATGCAATTCTCTTTAAATTTTGTAGGGTACTGCAACAAGAAAATTTCTCGTGGCATCATGCAATAAAATTCTCATGGCGCCGGAATGCAAAGAGTTTCATAGCCATGAATAAAATGAATTTACCTCACAAAACAAAAATGTTCACCGATAAAGAAAAGTAGACTTGGGCGTTCTACTATGATCTCTAAAATAAATTTATGGAATCTTCTTATCATTCTCGGAACTCAATGTCAGCTTATAAGCATCAAAAAAGCTTTTCAGAATTTTACCTGACAGAATTTAGGCGAATTACACTGGTACGAGAGGGGATGTGATGTACAAAAAATGTCGGGTAACCTGAGTTCAAAATTACAAGAAAAGTTTCAAAATATACCTTGTATTGATGCATATATTTTACATTAACATTACTGTTTGATTTGCTTATTTTTGTTGAAAAAACACATTATCGTATTCAGTCGTACAAATCAATTATCGAAAAATGTAATTATTTTTTACAAAAAAAAGCTTTACATAAAACCTTTTTCATTCACTATCACATTAAGATATTTTTTCAGATACACACTTTTAATTTCATGTACACGCAGTATAGAAAAAGTACAGTAATTGTCAAAAAATTCGAACTCGAGATATGGACGAATCCCCACATTGTAAACCTTATTGAGCTCGGAAAAAAATATTTTTGGAAAATGTTCTTTTGTCTGTTTGTGACAATTATAACTCAAAAACGCTTTCAGCTAGTCGGAAAAAATTTGGTAAACAGTCTTTATACTAGATTTGTAGATTTTTTATCAACTTTTTGAATAAAATACGTACAGGGGTTAGTTTAGTTTTAGTTTAGCTGTATTAACGTCCCGTTTGAAGCAACACTAGGGCGGTTTTGGGACGGACCTCGTACTTTTGAACCGCGGTCAGATGACGAGGACGACATCTGAGCTGCCACCCTCCTCTCCACACCAGCGGGAGGACGTTTAGTCAGGACGGATTTAACGTGCAACAGACCCCCTTACATGACGCTTCTTCGGTGGAATCGGGTCTCGAACCTGAAACCCTCCGGTTCCGAAGCCGAGACCTTACCACGAGGCCACCGCGGCCCAATACGTGCAGGGGAAGTTTGTCTATACGCTTGAATATAAATTAACACTTCAACAACGAAAGAAAAAGATCTAGATAAATATTATTCGGCACACTGGTTTAACTTCTATAGTGTAAATGCCTGTCAATAACCGTCTTCCAGTCTGTATTTTCAGAAAAATGTAAGCGCGAAGCTCAAAAACGCAATGACTTAATATATCAAATTTTTAATTAAATTTTGTGACTACAAATGCAGTCTTCTGTCAAATTTTTGTTTCGAATAGTTGAGAAAAAAGTTCTATAGCACAAATTTGATTTTCTGGTACAATTAACTGCATTCCAGAGATTAATTGCCAAACACTCGCCAAGGATCAGAGGATAGATTCAGTAAAAATGCCAAATTCACTGTAAATGTTGACATTTCGTTACTATTGTACGATAATATCATGCAATGCGTTCTCTAGAATAAAGCCTTTATTAAAGACCATGCGAGAAAGTTTTTAGGAGACCATTCCCACTTTTTTGAGAAACGATGAGAAATAGTAGGAATGTAGTTCATAGTATATAAATTAATAAAGTAATCTACTAGAATTTCCTAAATTATATTTATTTTGTTATGAATTCAACTTAATATATTAACAAAGCAATAAGACCAAGCTTGAATGGCTATCTATACATGCTTGAAGGTTAACTATAACCATAATTAAAATTTTAATTAAACTCATTTTAAACTGATAATTATTTTTTTTTTCATATCCAAATTTCTTTATATTTCAAAATTATATGCAATATAAATTTGCAAAGTTTAGGCTCCTAGAGGATTGTATAATCTTTGTTCAGGGGATCAGGAGAGTATTCAGTTTCCCAGTTCTAATTACTAGTCCGATTTCGCTATTTTTATTTTATATGAAATTTCATGGTTCCTAGATAAGACATTTTCTTAAGCTATCAAGTTATGAAGTAAAATTTGCAATCCTCAATTTTCGAAATTATTTTTCATCTATTTTTTATTTTCTAATTTGCATTAATTGGTTCAGGTTAAACTAAAATTCAAATTTTGCATAAAAATAACTTGTAAACTTAATTCGCTCGATCAGAATGCCGTGTAAATCGAAATAAATAAAAAAATAAAAAAAATTGAAAAATCGACGAATTAAAATGTGTAGCATAATCAAGAAAATCGCAACTAAACAAGCTTTAAAAAAAATCTAAAAACAGCTAGAAAACATAAATTTAACAAAAAGAATCGCCATCAGCTTTCAATCTGCCCAACTCGAGAGCAATCAAGAAACAAGCCAAATTAATCCGAACAAATAGCAGGTACAGAGTCAAATTCTTCAGTTGCGAGATTTCTAATCAAGAAACTAATTTTCTACAACACAAATTACTCTAACTTTACGTTAATTAAGAAAAACGGTTTTCCTAATCTTTTACAACTGTGAGATATTTTGTTTTAAATTTTCCAATCTTTGAAATATTTAATTGGTTCTAGTAATCACTTTTTAAAACTTTTTATCTACCTTTTGAAAACTGTACCGACGAAGCAAAATTTGGTGATTATCTTAAACAATTAAGAAAAAAGAGTTGACAGAAAAATGAAAAAATATGTTTTAGATCCACTGAGTTCGGATATAGTACAGATATACATTTAATTTCATTTAGCGCCACTAAATATGGGGCATATATACTTTGGAGCCTGTTGTTTCTAATGGCACTTGTCAGAGACAAGCCCACTGACTTTATAAGTCAGTGATTTTAAGCCAAGGGTGCGTCTCTTGTTTTTTCAGTAGCGCCATCTAGGGTCAAGAGTACGACTTAGCTACACACACGTCACAACCTTTTTTACGCTGCGGACTTCAATCATGCATGCATTTCATCCACAGATAGTCATTTAGACCTAAATCAGAGAACGATCACCCCTGATCCAGTACCCCCGGTGGTATTGCTCTCTACATGAAGGATTTTGTGACCACGACAGATTTATACTTGCGCCAGCCTCCACACATACGAAAAGCCGAACGGCGGGGTTCGTACTCGTAACCCAAGGGACGTGAAACCAACGCCCTATCAAACAGGCTATCCCAACCCCACTTTGGAGCATGGAAATGTACAAACTCGGAGCGATTTCTTTTTTGAATATTTTTATAAAATTTTATTTAAATAAAAAATAAAACTGAATTCGGCAATAACTTCCAAAAATATCACACAAAAATTCACATAAAATGATTTTTTAAAACCCAGAACCTCATATTTCCAATGATACCAAGGTACTATAAAATTCTTTGGCCTAGAATGTATTAACTTTCAAATATATTTTTTAATGTAGCTCACAACACTAGTTTCCTTTCTGTGAATAAATTCCAAGTAATGAAATGAAATATTTTCATGAAATATTTGATCGCGTAGTTTTCTAATATTATTGAAAGCTCCAGAAAGATTCTGCTCATGGTTGTTTATAGAACATAGCATATAGCATGTAGTATAAGCAAGCGGTTCCAATATCTCTAAATTTAGAGGACAAATGAACCGGACATACATCGTTATAATGGCATAGAACTGATTTTTATTAAGCCTCGTTCCGACGGCCTGTTGCCTTTACGGATATGGTCATAAATCTGCAATCTGACTCATCGTAAGACAACTCCTACCTGTGGCCGTCGATCGAGAGCTTCCCGCAAATTGGTGGTAAAATGAAGAGATATCAAATAACCCCGGAAAACCATAAGAAAAGGGAAAGAGGGCAAAGTACGCATGTCTCAATGTGACGTGTCGTCGAAACGGAGCTTTAAAAAAAAAAACCATATATACCATAACATAACTTATTTAAGATTAAAACAATGGGACTTTAATATTGTGTAATTTGACAGAATCAAGAAGTTTTAGCTAAAAGATTTAACTGGAATTAAATATAATCAATAATACCGGCTAACTAACTGGTCGCCAAAGGCTGCAAGTGAACCTTCTCAAATAACGTTGCACATTTTTTGTCACAGTGACCGTACCTTCTCGACATTTATCCGCGACTTCTTGAACCTAAAGGCGCAACAAAACGGCTGCCATTTGTTTACCTTTCCCCCTCTGGAACAGAAACACGAGAGTGTGACACTGATTTCTTTTTAATGGTGTCGGTGGAAGAATTGGAATGGATGTTTCTGATGGAATTCCGTCCATCAATCAAAGGGAGAGGACATTTATTGCCACCGATGGAGTGGGCTCCCCTCACCAAAGGAGTAACTGTTCCCCAGCAAATATTCTTGGCAGGATTTTCGACGAAGTCCGCTGGGAACATTTCTGGTGACAGAATTCTTTTATGGGGATTCTTTCTTCTCCTAATTTTTCCCCTTCTTTTTTGAGATTTTTTTCCCCTAAGTCTGGTGTGACATGGATGAATCGGAAACGGCAAGAATGGACGGTGGTCATTTTTTCTGGTGTCCATGAAAGGAGAGGTATGATTAATTAAACACCCAGAAAGTTTGACTTAAATCGTCGGTATACACGCGGGGTTTTTCTGGTTCCATTCTTTCTCTTCTGCTCCGAAATTTTAGGAATTTATAAAAGTTCACACCTGTTACTTCCTATACCTTTATTGGGAGCTAGAAGAATATGAGAACCAGTAGAAATCAATGACACAGTGTAGCTTTTTTTATCATTTGAGTACATGCAGTTGTTGCAGTTTGGGGTTTTTGAAGCCACAAAAAGCGTAGGCAGAAAATAAAGGGCATGGAAAAAGTTAGGAGTTAGCTCCCGAAGAAGAACAACGAAGAAAACGCGAATATATATATATATATATATATATATATATATATATATATATATATATCCGTCTGTTCCAAGGTGCCATTGGATCAGACTTCGTTTTTATGGATGACAATGCACGGCCACACAGGACTAATGCTGTTGAGGAGCTCCTGGAAAGTGAAGATATCACTCGAATGGATTGGTCGGCGTGCTCCCCTGATTTAAATCCGATAGAACATGTGTGGGATGCTTTGGGGAGACGCCTTGCGGCACAATTACATCCTCCTGGGAACACCCGACAACTTAAACAGATGCTGATTGAGGAATGGGCACTCTTGTCTCAAGAACTGTTGGACAATCTGGTGCTGAGTATGGGGAGACAGTGCGAAGCAACCATTGCAGTAAGGGGAGGGCATATCCCATACTAAGGAACATGTGCTTGCTGTTCTTCCTCTTGGACAGACAATCATGTGTAACGATACTTTGAGTTCAATAAAGCCTTTTTTTTGTTTGATTCCATACTGTATGCATTGTATTCATTTCTGCGCAACTATGCTTTCGTCATTCTTTCAGAACAAAATGCTGCATCTCATTTCTGAATTTCATGTCTCTCATGATTTCTCGTGAAGTTATGGCAAAAAACATACCTGTTGCTTAAGTTTTGCACGCCAGTGTATATATCATATCACTTCGTGCGTCACAAGAATGAAGAACAATTTTATGCTCTTTTCCCATAAAGAATGGCCGTGAAATAATCATTTCAAGATTATTCAAGGAAATAAATAGGGGAAGGGGGCTTAATAGAAGATAATTGGCCATTTATGACTTAGAGAAGTCGTAAGTTTTCTTACGAAAAAAATTCAGCGAAACCGAACCATTGGTTGGGACTGGAGCATTAGTTGTTTTGCTTTCCTGTCTATCCCCAGTATATCAATCCAATTAATCGAGAAAACTACTACTTTAAAAAAAAATCCTAAAATGACGACAAGCTCTATATTGCATAAATAAGGCCGAAAGCTAACAAAGCTAAATTTTCAAGAAAGAATTGCCAAATTGTTAAGAACTTTGTCTTGTTGGCAATTATTAACAAAGTGATTTGTACATTGTTTCAGACGATAAAATATTGAAACAAAGATTTACAATAATATAAAAATCAGAAAAATGTAAAATCTCTTGAATAAGGTCATTGCTTTTTTAAGTTGTTGCGAGTGAGACATCGTTTGAATTGTGAAAAACGTTTTGAATGAATTTCGATTTTTCTTAGAAAAGCTATGGGTTTATTTTTATTTACAGCAGTTTTTCTGCAGCTTTTGTTCTTTTCGCTGAAAGTGGCTTGTTGTGGCGAGTTTATATACATTTTGGAAATTCTGGGATATGTCTTACTGATGGAATTGCTAAAGTATACAATGACTTTAATGATGATATATGATAGTTCTCCAATGGAGGAAGATATCTACGATAATATGGATGAAAACGGTCTTATGAAAAAGACTGCAATTCCCAAAGTCAAATCTCACGCAGTTTGGCTATTTTGTCAGGCCTTAGATCTTAGCGCCGAACTTATTACTGGCGATACGGCAGAAAATATCTTGATCATGGAGACTACAGTGCTAAAACAAAAAGCACCAACAGTGCATTCTCCCACAATTTGGAGCTATTGCAAAATGCTTGGCATAGATGCTAAGTTAGAATTTCCAACAAATGCACCGATTTTAAAAGCAGGCGAACTTCCAGTGGTCACTTCGAAGGAAGTATATTTATTTTGCCAAGCTCTAGGATTGAGAGCAAAAATGGCTCGCTAGGAGTGACTCATGTAAGAAAAAAAATTGAACTCATTGAAGATTTGTTTTATTTCTCCTCTCCAAAATCAAAAGAAAACTTCATTCAATATCAAAGATGGAAAAAAAAATTGAAAGATGCGCAACTTAATATTCGATATTGCATCATTTGAAAATTGGATGAATCACAGACTTATTACTCTGAACACGTATAGATGCAATAGTTGTTTCGCATGTTTTTAAAGAGATAGTAACTGATTTGGGAAAATAATACAGTAACATATTAAGCTGCAATCTGGATATCAGAATGGAATTAAAACTGCATAAACACTAAACTGCAACAGAAAAATCAAAGCTTGAAAGTGACTTTAAATCAAGGCTGGACTTTCTTCAAAGGAGTTTTGCTGATGATATTCAAGCTATACAAAGAAATATTGTTTATTTATTTATTTATTTTTTTTTTTTGAACGAAAGGCGTACCAAAAGTTGATTGACGTAGTTTAAGTATCATCGGAATGCGCTTTTTTGTTTTATTGAGGTGCTTTTTCTCTCATTTGGAAATCGTCTGCATTATTCATGAACATTTAATAAATATTTGCATACATATTTCAAAGAACAAGAATTTTGGCGTAAATGAAATCTCAAGATTAAATGTATTCAAATTTCTGTGGAAAATTTTTTTGTTATCACAACCTTTGTAAATTTTAATAATAAATTTTGTGAATTAGGCTGTATTATATTTGTTATTCCAAAATAAAGTTTTGTGTTTCTTCAGTATGGGCGATTTTTTTATTCATTGTTCAAGTCTTTTCTACTCATTAATTCTCGAAATGATTTATTTTCCCTCATTAGGTGACTCATTTCTTTCTACTGGTATTATATTTATATAAGATACTTGTCGGTTTTAACGGCAACCAAAACGTGGCAAGAAAAAATTTCGCCAATTTGGTGATTTCAATTGTCTAACCATATAGTATGCGATTCATTTTTTTGAGTATATTGTTATAATTTGGGGAATTTTTTTCTTGACACTTTTTTTAGCCTTTACAGACAAATTGCCCAAAAATACTTTTTTTTTCAGATTGAGATATATTAAACGAGAAAGTTCTATAATCTTAAGAGATAAAATTTGTTTTATTTGGTAATCATATGATGACTGAATTTTTACTTAGTAATTCAATTAAAAAAAACAATTTTTTTTTATTAAAAAACTGGATAGAACTTCCGTCAATTTTCATTTTAGAGTTAACCGTATCATATCTTTGTCTTAAAAATTATTTAAAACTAATGTATATTAAGGAAGAGAAACTTCTATAATCTTAATAGAAATTTATTTTCTTTAATAATCAATATTATTAATGAAATTTTACTTAGTAATTCAATTAGAAAAACTAGATACTTATTTTATTAAAAAATACTGGTGAAAACTTCCATCAATTCTTTTTTCAACATAAATCGTAAACTTAACATTGTCTTAAAAATAATTCAATATTTTACTTATAACTAATATGATTATTAAGACACATTTTTGTCCAAAGTTTTTATTAATATTTCTCTGGATTTGAAATGTATTAAGAGAACAGCTGCATAAAGAAGTGACAAATATGTTTCCTGTATTCTTGAAATTCTAAATCTCTTTATAATATTCAAATGATTTTTTTTTAAAAATTGAAATAAAACGACCATTTTTATTGTTCATTTTATTTAAGAAATATCGAATTATTTCATTTGTCATGCCAAACCATAATTCTAATTTTAATTTCATTCCATAGGTAGGAATAAACAGAATGTTGCAAGACTATGAAATAATCAAAAAGATATTTTTTAATTGCTGTAATATGCATAAGAAGTCAAACTGAGTCATTTTTTCTTTAAATTCTGCCATGGACCTAATTGCATGTTCAATATATACTGTATTATACTTAATTAGAATTCAACAATTTTTTTTGGCGAGTGGACAAAATTGTAATAACCAATTTAATTTGCGTTCTCGCTATTACATTTGCATTATCTTTAAATCGTGAGTTTCTTTTTTACCCTGCAACAATCCTCCCAGGAGTCACTTCATAATTGAGGATGAGATGCTTCTGACAAGGTGGTTGGTTCTCGCCACACTGCTGGTACAGGAAAAGATGGCAGTCTAGCTCCTCCCATCGATGACGGGGCGTAATTCCCAAGGGAAGTGTTGTACCGTGGCCGGTGATGGCCCTTAGACTCAACCACAGTTCCCGCCAGGGTTGCTGTTACGGTGGTCCGGTCATTCATGTTTGACTGTGTGTGAGTAGTCAATTTGTGATTCTGTAACTTATCTGTAATTTTCTTTTATTGCACTGTGCATAGTTACTACCGTTAAGTCTGTTCAGAACTGTCAAAATTTAACAAATAAAATAGATGTAAACGTGGAGCATCATTTCTACATTAAATTCGTACCCTATCACTGATTTAATTACATGTTCAATATGAAACGCATTCGATTTAATTATATTGCTATAAACCTTTTTCTTGCGAGTGGAAAAAATTGTAATAACGAATTTTCATCTGCATTCTGGCTGTTACATTTGCTTTATCTTTAAATCGTGAGCTCCTTTTTATTTAGTAACTAATCTGTGTTCTTTGATTTTTCTGTGTGCAATTACTATCCTTAAGCCTGTTCATAATGCCAAAAATCATGAAATTAAATAGAGTCTGTGAAGGGGTGAAAGACTATTGCTTTGACTGTCCATATGATTGTTTAAGAATGCTGATTTAGTATTACTAGATCGGAAACGAAAGAGAAAGATGAGATTACCCATCTATGCTAAAAGTCGGTACCGAGTACCCAATACTGTTATTCTGACTTGATTAAAAGTATCAGGTTGATACTGTGTCAAGCAATTCTAATCTGAGTTGGGTGTAACTGAAATTGATACCGAGTACCTAATATCCTTATTCTGCCTCAGTTTTTGTGTGCCTGATACTTGATGAAAAGTATCAGGTTGATACAGTGTCACGCAATTCTAATCTGAGTTGGGTGTAACTGAAATTGATACCGAATACCTAATATCCTTATTCTGCCTCAGTTTTTGTGTGCCTGATACTTAATGAAAAGTATCAGGTTGATACAGTATCACCCAATTCTAATCTGAGTTGAGTGAAACTGCATCAGCCGACTCAGAATAATTCATAATATGCCTTCGAGGAGTACCATGCTGATAGATTTTAAAATCATCATTAAAAATGAAACTTTTCAAGAGCAATAATTGTTGTTCTAAATTATATATTGACTAAGCATAATTTAAATAACTTCAGAAGCACTTCTGAAAATATAAGTAAACTAGTTTTATGAGTTCCAGTATTAATACTATAGTATTAAAATGAAATCTGATAAGGATTTATGTTATTGAATGCGATGTTAATTGGAAAAAATCAAATTACAGCACACCAATACTTTTTCATATGTTTAAATAAGATAAGATGCTCTGCTAGTTCACTTACAGAAAGGGTAAATATTTGATAAATGTGCTACAATTATATCCATCATTATTAATTTTAACCGTAGATCTTAAGAGTTCCCAATTCTATTCACTTTGTCCAACACTACGCTTGAGTGTAACAAAAATAAGATTGAATCAGTGGGTGTGGTCACCACGAAATTGTCTTGCGTATTCCCCAATAAAGGTGACATTTCTGCCTCCCCCTGCATAAAAGTGCCGGCTTTGACTAAAGCCTTGAACGAATATTAAGATTCATTTTTAGGGTATCACACATAAGCATTTGTACTTCTCCTTTCAATAACCGAATATACATTTTGAAAGCCTTTGTTTCGACAGAATGGAACAAAAATTTGACAGAGAACTACAATTTTAACCCCCAAGATCATAAAACATATTTTATTTCTCTAAGTAGGTTGATTTTCAAGATACCGCATTTAACCGAACCAACGGATAGTTAATGTCGGTTCGCTTAAGATAGTTACTATCTTAGATAACCATTGACGAATTAGATTCAGAATTTGATATAGATCTTTATTTAAATTGCTCTTAAACTTCGTACCAATTTTCTTACATCTAGCTCTTTATGTTTAGTAGTTAGCGAGTTTAAGTAGCATTCGGATACACAAACTTGTTTTGAATCGATTTGGCTTAAGATTGTGTTTGGTACAGATTTGGTTTTAAAGAAATGAATACTAAATTTCATCCGTCTAGCACAAGGCATTTGAGCTATCGTATGCACAGATGGGCGTAATTCGGAACATATGCTTTTTAGACTCATGGAGGTGTGACGGGTAAAGAATTGTCAAGCTCTCAAGGTCATTTTTTTTTCACGAATTTGAATTTCGAATTTTATTTTTATGACGGTTATTATGCCTTCTTCTCACTATTGTACAAGAAGGAAAAAAGTCGTGCATATAACTCAGTCAGAAGGAAATCCAGAGACACCCTTCACTTCCTTTCAAAAATTCATGACGTACTTTACAACTGTTCTTTGAGTGATTTCTTGCCGATTTCGAAGAACATGACTCAACCCCACTTTTCCATTTCTCAGTCTGAAATCTCCGAACTTCCGTTATGCCAATAAACCGAACACACATTCCGGCAGGAAACATCAGAGATCATGGAACTTAATCACATCCAGGATTTGGAGAAAGGGATCCCGGAAAAGGGGGATATCTTTATTTCCATTTTTAAACAATAGAGCCTTTAAAATTCAACGAGGGGTTGCAATCGTGTCTTACTTTTAACATATAAACACTCCCTTTCTTCCCGTGTGAGCGAGCACCCACTGAGAGCTTTAAGAAAAAAAATCCACCTCATAAATTTTTATGGGAAAATTCCGCAAGAAAAGTTTTTAGATCTTTTTCATCCGAAGAAAAAACAAATCTCCCACGAGACCCCAGGGGTCGTTTCCGAAAGCTGAAAAGTTTCCCGGGCCACCCCATTTGCTGGGGGTTCGGGAAGGGGGGCAGGTTGTAGTTGAATGATACATCAGCGGAGATGTGTGATACATAAGCAAAAATGTTATTAAATTGTTTGCAAGAGGTTCTGAGTTCTCGGTTAAATTTTGGAATAGAAGATTAGACCGACAACATCTTGCTGTTTTTAATCTTTCACTTAAACCTTAAATGACATATCTATGTTGTAATGTTTCTTCTATGAGATGAAGTAATATACAATTTAATTCTTTAGTTGCAATTCAGTTCTTTAGTTTGAAAATTTAGTTTATTAGGTGAAGAAGTGTCATGCTTCCCGGCGTCCTGGCCTAAGGGTATCGCATCGACCACGCGATCTAGCCATCCCGGGTTCGAGTCCTGGTTCTGGCATGGTTGTCCTTTCCCCTGTGTTCTATCTAGGAGGTGTGTGAAAGTGTCCCTCCTGTAAAAAGGATTTGGGCGAGAGAGTGTGTGAATGTCATTTTCATATGAGCTAGATATCAGATTTCTGCTCCCGTGTGCTCAGGGGTCTTTGCCCCAGAGCACACGGGAGCCTGCCCCCCTTCCCAGAGCACACTGCGCCCTCTTTCTCGTTGTAACATGGACACGACATCATCAATATAATACTACACAATTTAAAGTTCTGCAATTCTTTATAGACAAATCAATTCTTAATTGTTTATTCAAAGTGAACTAATACATAAAAATGTCATTAAATTGTTTGTGATGTTAATAATTTAAAGTGAGACATTAAGGGTTCTCTGTTGAAATCTTGGAGCTGAGAAATGGCCTAACAACTTGTTGCAGATTTTAATCCTTTTCTTAAAAATTTATGAAGGCATCGATTCATACAGGCTTCTTTTTCGTACACTAATTAATTCTTTAGTTACTAGTTTTTAAGCATAATGATATTTTTAAACTTCTAAAAGAGATGAAGAAATACGTACACAGTTTATGCTTTGACAATTCTTTATAGGTAATTCAGTGCTTAAATTATTATTTCAAAGTGAAGTAATATATAAAAATGTCATCAAATTGTTTGTGTGGTTAAGTATTCAAAGTAAGACATTAAGATTTCTCGGTGGAAATTTGGTTGCAGAAAATTTGCCTAACAACTTGTTGCTGATTTTAATCCTTTTCTTAAAATTTTATAAACGTATCCATTCTTACA
>JAPMOR010062605.1:128246-187530 GCA_026543865.1 Argiope aurantia | reverse complement strand
ACTGAAAGGTGGCTAAGCTTTAAAACTAAGTCTAATTTTGGACACAACATTGCCTGAAATTGAAAATACTCGTTTACTAACTACTGAGCTCGGTTTTATAGTTTTCATGGCATCAAATAACAAATCTAAGATATTTGTTCTTTTATTCGTTGCCTCAAATAATGAAAATTCAGCTTTCAGTGTCTTTGGATTTGCAAGTTTTTCTTCAGGGTCTTCAAGAAACTTATGAATTGATTTTTCCATGGCTTCTTTTAAAAAAGCATTACTCTGATGAGTAGTTTCTTCGATTTGCTTTTCATCAGAATCGGTTTTCAAATAAGAATTTGGAAATATTCTAGACAATATCTTTCCAGGTAACTTAATAATTTCAGTTTTTGAAACTAAAGAAAGTACACTAGATTTCTTCACTGAACTAGAAGTGTTCTTATATAGCAAAAGAGTCGCTAATTCTACTTTCTGGAATTCGTTCTTCTAAAGCATATAATAATCTCAAACTTATTTCAGTGTTCAAATTTATTTAGTTCATTTAACAGAAATTCAAATATACCTACACTTGTCAATAAATTCGCATCTTGTTGCCTTAAGTTCCCAGCTGCTAGTCAAATCGGTCTTAACCGATAACTTTTTTTTTTTTTTTTTGAAGAATTGGAATATCTAGGCATTCTGGAAAACCGGTTTTCTTACTTTAAAAATCGGTTTTCAAATGTGACAAATTTACTTTTAAAAAAAAATGGTTTTCTACAGCCGAGTTTGAAAAACCGTCAAACCCTACATCTAAAAATATTAAACTTCCTAACAGATAAAGAAAAATAACAGTCAGTATTGAATTATTTAAAATTATTACAGTATATGCATTTTCTCTATTACCACTGGAAGTATTTGGACATTTTAAAGTTTTAAAGCATATAACAGAAAACACATTTAATAAATTCATATCATGAATATTATTTTTCAGATCATGAAAAAAATTTTTTTTAGCTTTTTACGAATTTAATTTTTTTTTAATTTTACATTTTTTTTATCTTAACACTTAACAAAATATTTAAGGAAAATAAAAACGGCAAATTTACTTCAAGCAGGACATGATGAATTTTTTTCAGGAGTTCTTCATCATTTTCATACTGAGGTGATAATGTCTTGGGCAAGTCATTTAAATAACCAATCTATAATTTAAAAATATATTATAAAAATAAAAATAGTTAAACAAAACGATAAACAACATGACATATTTTATTGAAAGAAACTAAACTTTCTTAAATGTAAAAATAAATGTGATTTTCATAATTTGATTTCCTTAAAATCTTAGTGAGCACTTTTCCAAACTAGAAAATAAAAAGGAAATTTAAAAAATTTTTTTGATTCAAGTTAACATAAGTTTAACGAATAGCAAGAGAATTTTCAATAAAAAAAATGCATACGCGAACACTGATATCTACATGCTTTTATTTATTTTGAGTTACTACTTCATGATATCTAGATAAATAAAAATGTAAATGTTCGTTTATTCAAAATCAGTAAGTTCTTCACCAATTGCTTTAAAATTTTGACACAATGTTGCATTTAAAGACGCACGGGTTTTTATATACTTATTACACTGTAATACGTAAAAAAAACAACAACAACAACAAAAAACAATGCTATCTGTCGACATAGAAGCAACACAATATATACCGTCTCCACTCCAACATATAACAATGCTAAGAAAGAATAGTGCAATAAATGCAATTACATGATTGAATGAATTTTAAAATTTGCATAGCAATCAACAAAATTATCAAGATGAAAATGTCATGTCAAGCCACAATAAATTTCTATGATTTGATTAAAACTCGCGTTACAAATAAAATTTCATAAATGCACGAGTAGTTTGCAGTTTGACACTTGATGAATATATGCTGCTTAAAAACAGACAAACAAAAATTTTCAATTCACTTAACATATTCTTTAATTTAGAAATGCTAAGTATTAGTGGATTTTTTTCAACTAAAAATTAAATCAAAGCAAAAGATGATATACTAAAGAAATTCATAATCACAGCTGGAAAATGCATAGTTGTATTTGTTCTTGTTGCTTACGTTTAGAAAAATAATTAATTGTGAGTATCACCTATGCTATGCACTTATCATATACACCTCATATACTGTGCAAATTCTTTATAAGAAAAGAGGAGGTCTGGAAAAAAGCACTATTAAAATAGAAAATATAAGATATTGATTAAGATAAAGAAATTAAAGATTTTGACAAAGCATTAGATTTAGAATTTAAAGTAGTACAGCAATAGATGTTATATTTTATATTACTTAAGCAGCGAAAAATTCTTAAACAAATATAAATGGATCTATAAAAAAAGTAGGGATATAGCAAAACTATTTATAAAATCACCTTTCAAGAATCATATTTTATAAAATTATGTTAAAATAATTTTTCTGTGAAAAGATGACTTGTTTAGACACAAATATACATTGGAATAGTTTGTTAGCAATGCCAGAAAGATTTTTAAGAGAAAAAAATCAGCAATTTCAAAAGTACAAACTGATATCAAAGAATAATAAATTTTAACTAGCGTAGAATTTAAAACTCTGACTTCAACAGTAGCAAGTTGAGGCCATTAAAAATTAATTTAGAAAATCAAATGTAACTTTGCTTACTTACAAAGGCATATTTACTTTCACAATAAGAATGTTGAACCAACAGAGCACAAAATTTGTAAATATGAAAGAGTTAGTAAAAGATGCAATGTTAGTTTATTTAAATTAATAGACTACCTGAATTTTGGAAGGGAAAAAAAAAATGTATCCTGTTGCTGCAATTTATTGTTGATCATTCAATGCTTAAAAAATAAAACAAATAAAAAGAGAAATCTCTCAAAGACAAAGGGTCTGTGTTGTTCAACTAACAAGATGAGCAGGAATTGTAAGTGATAAAAATATAGTTTGCTTTTGATTTCTTAAATAATATTTTAAAAATAAACATTTGATACATTTTTTCCCAATATACAAAGAAATATAAATTTTGGAATTCATGAATATCCTTATTCTGTGTAATTATTATTAATATCAATTAAAAATAGCTAATTTTTTTATTTTTAAAAATCTTAATACATTCCTGGAAATAACTTATGTTTCCTGGTTTTCCCTAAGAAAAAGTATCAAGAAAACAGAAATCCTAACCAGAGCACTACCTTCATTATTCATAAAATAAAAGTCTAATAGAATATGAAGTAGAATCATTATGTTACGTAGTATAAAAAATTTCCTATTTATTGGCACATTTAGAATACAAAATTTTATAATTATTAATTTCATAAGCATTCTCAAAAATTCTGTATTGGAACAACAGTCACCTTTTCCAAACTAGGTCTGTCAGTAACTTGCATGAGTGTGGGAATAATAAATATTAAAATAATTCAAGAGCTAGTTGTTATTAAAAAAAAAAAAAAAAACTACCTTGGATTATTGGGATGAGTAGCTACAGAAAATAGGCCTCAATAAAAATGTAAATTTTAGATATGTAGGTTTTAGTATAGCTTATTTTTACATGTATAGTATTAATATACATTGCACCATTTAGAAAGATATTTCACAAATTTAATTCAATTCCAGAATTATATTATTTTTCTCAGGATACACTTGCATTGCAATGGAAAATATCATCTTACTGATTCAGCAGTTGAATACAAGACATCCCAATCCAGTTTCGGAATCATTCTGCAAATGAATTCAGCATTGAAGTCAGTTTTTACTTCTTGAATTTCTTTTGGCTATAAAAAAAACAGTGATGATTTATAAATCAAAATCTAATTACACTTTTAATGGTTAATTTCCTACAATCTATACATAATGATTAATGGCATGGAGATAAATCATACACCTGTCACCATATAAATTAAGATCAATTTAGGTGATATATCACATTTCTCCAATAATATAGAACACAGGTTATTGCCTATTTTCCATTAAAAAAAAGATATATCAATATTACAAAACAAGAAATACATCTTCTGTAATCAATTCTAGAATTAATAATTTTAAATAGGATATTTTGGATCAATTTCCATGTCAATTATGCTATTTAATATATATCCAATTATTTTTAATGATATTTAATAAAAAAAAAATGTTATTAAACTTTCAGCACTGATTTATTGAGAACAACATACCCAAGAATCAGTAAATTTTAAAATTGCATAGCATTATCATTTAAACATTTGTTTGTTATGAAATATGGTAATTACAGGATAAGTAAAATTAATTATGATGAATAAAAAATTTATTTAGTTTAATATGTAACAAATATTGATAATATTTTATGTAAAATTTCAATGAAATATTATACATCAATACAGCTTCTTATATTTTATTACATGAAATGCTAAACACTACTCACAATAGTTTCATTCTGCGAATGCAGCTAAGTAAATTTACTTATTTCTGCACTATACAAATAAGCACCCATGATTTAAAATAGAATATTGCATAATATTACATATTTATTCTTGGTAAAATTCATATTCAAAACCAGAAATAGGTATGATTTTTTTAAATGCATATAAAATGAAATTCCTACATCATTTAATGGATATATATTTAATTAACTGTTTGAAATAATTGAAAAAGATGATTTTTTATGAACAATTTTGCAGCAAATATTCATAATCAATCAATGTAGTGCTAGAGAATTTTAGAAAAATTCGTAACTGTAATCAGAGTTAAAAGCCATATAAAAAAGCACTAAATAGCTAAAAAATACTAAATAGTTAAAGATGGCAGGAAATTAATAGCATGAAACATAGGCATCTAATTCCGAATTTTATTCTTATAAATAGAAAGGATTGATAGAAAAATTTGAAAACAGATAAGTGAAGAATAATACAAACAAATACAGACAAACTTCAAACGGTAATTGCAAATGTGAGCATAATAAATGTGAACATTATTATCATAATTTTTCAACAAACAATATCATTAAAAATTTCTTATTAATGATCACATATAAAAAATAGTATTCTCAGAATTAAAAAAAAATTTCAATGACAGATATATTTTTTTTCATCTATCATCAAAAAGAAATGCACATTAAATTCAAACACATATAATACCACATGCTGAAACTTACAACGATTTTCAAAGGATATCCGACATTTACACGCTTCAGGCATTTTGCGGACAAAAAATTGTGAGTAATAAGCTTCATGATGAAAATGAAAACTTTGAAATTAAAAACTATTAACAATATAATTATAGTTTATAACCGGGAGAGCACTTTAAAATATATTTCTTCGCTTCAGCAGGAAAACAAACCACACAACATGCCGCAAACTGCAATGAGGCGATACCGTACAGTTACAATTACAGAGATCTTCGAGTTAATGTTGATTTCTGCATTCAATTTACGGTATAAATTTTAGAAAAATATAATATAGTTTTAAAACTGTCCCCAATATAATCATTTACACATTATTATTTGTGCTTTTAGGAAAAATACAATCGAGTACTATTATTGTGAAGTAAAGTACGAATGATTCTATTAGGGAAGTGAATGTGTTGAAAAGAGAAAAAGCAAAACAAAAACAGAAAACGCGATTTTTAAAACTTTGCTGTTTAAATGTGTGTAATTTTCGAGTTGTGCTTGTAATAAAAAATTTCTTTTGAAAAAAATTGTATATTTATATCTATAAGAGAAAGGAAAGTTAAATATTTGAACCGACAATTTCTGTACGTTAATGTTTATTTAATTTCTTCTATCATAAAGAATTAAGACTTTCTGTTAGTTCTTGAAATATGTTGTGTTATGTTTAAATTATCCGTAGTGGATGGTGAGAAATAATGATAGTAGATTCCTTATAATTTAAAATTGTCTAACACTTTACCTTATAGTTTTTATTCAATTATAGCTGCTTTTTAAAAACTCCTATTGCAAAGAAGTAATTACATAGTGCTGATGCTTATACTTCTGGCTCATTTACATACGGTGTTTATTAATAAATAATTTTATGAGCTATAGTAATTTTATTTGAATATGGCACGAATGTAATAGTTAGAACTTTAATTGAAATAATTAATAATTAACTGTTGTCTATAGTTAATTTTTAAAATTCTTTATGTAACAAAATAAATTTATATTATTTACCCAAATTGTAAAAAATAAGATACTGTAGCTGATAAACATCTTATTTTCATAGGTTAACACTCTAGTTATATGAAGTTATTGAATTTTCTGATTTGTAATGGTAGAAATAAGGCAAAATTTTCTACACTTTTGAAAAAGACTACATCTTTGCCTTATACCTACAGTTATCTACTGCAGGCCAATTATTCCAGCCAAGTCCAGCTTTCCAAAAAGGTAATATTCTTTGAAATTTTCAGAAGAGAAAAAGGATTATAAGGAATATTGGATTATAATTAGGGATGCTTTTGAAAAATTGTAATTATGACGTGCAAACTATTTTTGTTTGTATTTTTTTAATAACTTTCATAAAGGTGGATTTAAACCATTTCAGAAAGTTTTCCTTTTTTAGAGAAATTTGATTACAGTTTTGAAAAGATTTTAATACTTTCATATAAGATTTCACCATTATAAAACAATAATTAAAAAAAATCACTTCATCAAAAAGTTTACTCCTGATTATCCAGTTTGCAACTAGTTTACTTTTGTTGTAATGAAAGGAGGAAAGCAAAGCATTGTATTGGCAACATTGCCAAGGCATTGGAAGTGGATGTTCTAAGATGCTCCTACGTGTCATGTGCAAAATACAAGTTGTGACAGAAAAAGAGTAGCATTCTGCTCGTCGTTCTTTGTTTCGTCAGTGGAAAACAAATCTTGGTTGTTGCTATTGTACCTGATTATAACTGCATAGTGCATACAGTATTCATAAATTCTTCTTGGACTATGCATAATTTTTTTTATGTGTGCCACAGTGAAGATTTAAAAATGGGTGATAAATGAAAAACAATAGCAGTGACTGTGAAAGAGAAATTATATGTTGTACAGTGACTACAATCTGATGTAACAGCAAAAAAGATATCTTCAGAATTAGGAGTTGGGAAAAATGCTAGGTTGTGGCTGAAAAAATTGAACAACGGTTGAAAAGTGATGTATTGCACAAGCTAGTGGAAGTGGAATAAAAGTAAAAAAACCTGACAGATAAGCATGCAGAAGTTGAAGAAGCTTTATTTTTGTGGCATGAACATGTGAAAAGGAAACAGTATATATGTAACTAGACCAATATTATGGAAGAAAGCTTTGAATTTTAAGCGACAAATAGAAGGACAAGATTCAAAGCTTACTGCCAATGATGGATAGTTAGATCTCTGGAAGAAATGATTCAGCATTAGCCAGATTACCTTAAGTGGGGAAGCATTATCCTCTAATAAAGAAGTTGTATTTTTGTTTGTTTGACCATCATTTTCAAGCATATAGAAAAAGAAGGAATTTTTGGGGAGCAGTTATACAACTACATTGAGACAGATTTATATTATAAGATACAAGGTTTACATTTCATCAAACTACTTTTAAAAAAAATGTCTTTAGCTATGATTCAAGGTTCAGTGAAAAAGACACAGCATTAGTTGCCTGATTAGAGTAATACTTCCTGAAGTACAATACAACAATTTTTCTTAGTTTCAATATTTTCCTAATTTTACTAGAAGGTTATTTGTTTGTTGAGGTTATTTCCTCTTCCTCTGATGAAATATCAGTAAATTTTTTGCTGTGATAGGTCAAACAGTCTAACTGTCGAGCACCAACACGCATTCATCTGTATAAATAAAAATACATGCACCGTGCTTCATTTAAAAAGAAAGCTTGTTTAAATACATGTATTTTTCAAAAATATTAAGTATTATATATTTCTTTTACCTCTAAATCTGTTTTTTTTTTTTTTTTTTTGTAGAATATGTCAAATTATATTTACCCAAATAACACACCAATCATTCAGTTGGATTGTGAAGCAGCGTTTAATGAACTTACAGAAAAGGAAAAACATTATGCTCATTACCTTTCTAAAGCTTGTTGGTTTGGTGGACTTATTGATTTGCTGCAAGTATGTTAAGTTCAAAATTTTATTAATATTTATATCTTTTTCATTCTTTTTTTTTTTTTTTGTAAATTTTTTTGAATTTTACTCTGAATAAATGAATGAAAGTTTAACTTGGCTTGTTATTTGTGGTTTATACTTACTACCAAAGAATTATTTTACTCTTTGAATATAGCTACTGATATGTAACATAAATTCTTTTGCATTTGGATTGAGTAAGAAAACAATGAAAATATTTTTAAAAAATGTGAAGAATGACTTTGATATTATTCATATTCATTTATGTAATGACTGGGGATAGGAACAAGACTTTAGATACTTATCTTAAGGCACTCTTTGTATACATTTTATTGTCAACTATGGCAAGGGGGCAAAACAATTGTTATGTTCTTCTGGGTGCTATTTACTCTGATCTATATTATTTTTATTAAGTTAGCATGAATTTGAAGCAAAATAATTATTATCGTAGTTTCTATTAGGATTGACTGTGAAAATGAATACAGCCAGTTTTGTTCATAGATGACAACATTGAAGGAAAAATGAACAACATATATTTAAATCAAAACAGCAGAGCACAAACATTAAACATTTTTTTTTCTTTTGCCACACAACATTCTCCCCACCTTGAGTTAGGATACAAGGTGTTTGATTGGTCTGAGTATGTTTCAGTTAGCAGTTTTATAAGTCTGATGATTCCATTTTTTCCTGAAAAGAGTTTTAGTACTCTCTCTAGCAGCCAATGCAGCCTTTTTTTTTTAAATCAATTAACACTATGTCACTTACATTTATTTTATTTTCTCTTTTGGTAACTGAAGGAAACCCAGATACTCCCTTTTGAAACTCTGTTTTAGATTTTTACGAACCTTCTGAACATATTTCCATCTCAATGTAATATTAGTCTTTTTAATTTGATCCAAATTAGGAACATCATTTAATGGAATATCCTGAAGAAACATTGAGGGGGTCAAGGTTTTCAGCTCTTCTTCCTTGGATGTGTAATTTGATGATCTGCCAATCATGACAGATTCACACTCATTGATGAGAGTCTGCAATTCCTCTTAAGACAAAAATGAGTGCTCATGATTTTTTTAAAAGAGATCTTTCAAAATTCCAATCAAGTGTTCCCAGAAGACTCTCCACCAAGGAGAGAAGGGTGGGTTAAACTTCCAATGAATTTCTTTGACACTATATTCTCTTTCAATTGTAGTTCAATCTAATTGTTTCAAAGCTTTGTTTAGTCTTATAAAAGTAGTACCATTGTAAGAGTACACTACAGAAATTCCTCCTCTTCTGGTAATAAACCTATGCATAGCTTGGATGAAGTCATTTGTACTAAGTGAAGGTTTTAGTTTTAGATGGACAGCTCTAAATATGGCTCAAGTGAAAAGTACTATCCACAATTTTTGTTTAGATTTAGTCAACAGAGATCCCGCTAAGTCTACACTCAATACTTGAAAAACTGCTGCTAATTCTGTTTGGTCTTTTGAAAGAGACAGAAAAAGGTACCTCAAGATGTTTCACTTTTTGTCTTTTACATGTTAATCATTCTTTGATAATGCTCCAGGCAGTCCTTTTCCCTTTCACTATCCAAAGTCTTTCATGCAAAATAGTCAGGAGAGTCAATATCCCAGTATATTTGTTAGCAAGATGTTCTTGAGCTTTAAATCTTCTCACTGCCAGGTGTTTCAATGGTAGAATTATTGGAGAAATAAATTTTTCCGATTCTTTCTTGTTTATCATTTAGGACTTCATGTGTAACATGTCCTCTTCATCTTCAAATATTAGAGGATCTTTCAAAAAAATTTTTTGTTTTCTTCATTAGATTAACATTTCTTTTGTTCTACATGGAAAATTATCTTTTGTTCATTTAACAGTTCTTCATTTTTTAGTTCCGTGCATTTTCTTAGGTCTTTGGCTATTGATTGAAAAAGCAGTACCCAAGACATAACCCTATTCGTCTTTGAAAATACAAAAAAATCTTCTGGCATATTTGAAAATACAAAAAAAAAGTCTTCTTCTAACTGCAGTGAAATGGACTCTAGCTCTGTGTTATTAGCAGAGATGACTGATTTTCGTTCCTCTATTTCTACTTCTTTCTCGTTAATATTTACAGCTGACTTTGGCCACTGTTCCTTCACATTCTGTAACCAGACTGGCCCTTGCCACCACTTGCGTTTCTGAAGTTGTTTAGGTCCACAACTTCTTGATAAAATGTTTGCTGGATTCTGGTCAGTTGAAATATGAAACCAATATTCCGAAGTTGTCAATTTTCTTATCTGATTTATTCTTTTGGTAATAATTACCGAACACGATGAGTTATCTCGATGAGTTATCCACATAAGATCTGTGGAAGAATCGGTCCAAAAGTAAGTCTTGATGTTGGAAAGTTTCAGAGCTTGCTTCACAGAACTAAACAACATAGCACTGATGGTAGTGGCCATCAATTTAAGATGTGGTATAGTAATAGTCTTCATCGAAACTATTTGTGATCTGGCTAGAAGTAATTAAACATTCTCTGAGCCCATACTGGATTCACTTCTTAAGAAGATGCATGCCACATAAGCTGTCTTACTGGCATCGACAAAAGTATGGATACTTATATTGGATTCCTCCATCACACCTAACCATCTTGGAATTTTTATATTTTTAAAATATTTCAGTTGTTTTCTCTATTTTAAAAATTTCTTCTTTATTTTATTGTTTACTTCATCATGCCATTATACTTTGATTTTCCCAAGTGGCTTGCAGCAAAATCCTAAGTTGAATCATAACAGGTGTAAGAAATTTATGTGATCAAATACTCGTCTAACTATTGAAAGTGTTTTTCTTTTAGTTATATTTTCTCTTTCATCAAATTTAAAAGATTCTGAGTCTGTTTCTAAGATATCTAAATTTTTGTCCCAAATCAATCTTAATACTGATAACGTTGTACTTTCTGATGATGCAGGAATTGCAGAACTTTCCTATCCTCTGATATCAAACATTCCTTCTTTCATTACATTAGTTGCAGATTTGACAAATGTTTCTAGTTCGGCATGATTTTGTACGTTAGTTACACAATTTTCGACAAATTAAACTATCTTGTAATTTTTTAATAAATTCTTCAGAGTAATGTTCTTTTATTGTTTTATTTGATAAATGGTAATTAATAACCTCCATTAACAGAAAAGGGCTGCTGGTGATGTCAAAGACAATTTGGGCATGCCAAAAAAATTTGTATATTACTCTCATTGTCTCATTGTCTCATACCAAAGAAAATGTACAGTCTCGATCTTTCTCATGTAAAGATATTTGTAGAAAAGTCCTTCTGATATTTGAAATTACACCAATTGGTTTCAGTAAATCTTGCCAAAATAGAAGAAATAGTTTCAATTAAATTATTTCTAGTCTCCAAATGGTCATTTAATGATAGATGGTTATGTATCGTAGCAGAGGCATCGAAGACCAGTCTTATCTGCATTGAAGATGTTGTGGATGTTTTTTTGATGGTAGGTCGGTGTGAACGATAGTTGGTACCAACAGGTAACTCTTTTCCAGGAACTTCCTCGATAACTCCTTCTTTCAACCATTCTCTAAAGACTTTATAATTCTTTTCTCTAAATCCGATTTTTTCCAACTTCCTGATAGTAGATTCGTCTTTTTAAGCACAACTTGTAAGTTGTCTGTTAGAAACACACAATCCAATTTCCAAGGTATATTGCTCGAGAATGTAAAAAACCAACTTTTTCATTATATTTCAAAAAAATTTCGTTTATATTTTTGCTATTTATATCTTGTTTGGGTGAATCAGAATTATTACATTCAATATTTGAGCGCATGAACTTTAAATGTCTTTGAGAATACAATTAACTCATTATTTGAGATTGACATCAAGAAGCAAGAGGCTCTTATTCAAGCAGATTCGGCACAATTCTTTCTTTTTTATTATTGTGATCTTTTCTTCTAATGGGATGAAAAAACTTTTTTATTAAAGCAAGTTTCATGATCCTTTAAACAATATGCACGTTCCATTTGAATTTTGAAGGAATGATTCAGCAGCAGATGGGAGCGAGCGTTGGCCCTCTATCAAGTACTTGTATTCTTGCTCCTAGGGAAATATTTCCGATCTACTTTATTTTATTTTTTTCTTCTGACTGCACTTTGTTCTTTAGAAATGAAACTATAACATGAAAATTTTGATGTACTCTGTTTGAACTCAATATTTTTTTTCTTTGCTTTTCAAATGATTGCAGAATATGTGTATGTAACAAACTCTCGACTTACGGATATAATATTATGCTATACTGATTGGTAGCTACACCTAAACTACTTAGAGCCTGAAGTTGAATAGAAAGTTTATTATACAAAGTTTAAAGAATCTTGTTTCTTTTTAGTTATTTAAAATAAGTTTTAACAATTATTTTACATAAAAATCTATCAATAATTCTGTTTGTCCATATCTTTCAATTAAGCTTTCTATCATCAAAAAGTAGTTTTCATTAGTTATAGGAAAAGAATCAACAAATTTTCTAGCTTCTAACTTAATAATTATTATGAGTTAACTCTAACGAGTCCATTTTTTTGCTTAAGCAAATATAAACATATTTCTATTTCTTCTGCAGCATTTTCATTAGTTAACACACTCTCTAACTTAATATTTGTAAATGAAGCACACTGTGCTCTTTTATTTTTTTTAAATAATTTAGATATTTACTAACTTATTAAATTAGTTCTTGCATTCAATGATAAATGTCTATGTTCAAGATATAACTATATAAATAACTTCAAAATTGAAATTCAATTTTCTTACCGTTATCAAACTCCAAAACAAAATCTGCCCATGCGGGTCTACCAGAAATTTAGTTTCTATTAGGATTGACTGTGAAAATGAATGTAGGCAGTTTTGTTCATTGATGACAATGCCGAAGGAAACATCAGCAACATATATTTAAATCAAAACAACACAGCAAAAACATTAAGCGCTTTTTCTTTCACCATATTTTAAAAAACAATCGTTTCAGCTTTTTTTGTAACTTTCATCTATTGTCACTCCTGTCCAAAGAGAAACTTATCTTACATGGAGTTTGATTGTGATGCAACAATTATCATAAGTCATGATTGGAATATCTCTATCTGTATAAAATACTTTTTCTCTTAACTTGTCATATCATCCTTTTTAATTTTCATTACTTTTATGCACTATATTTATTAAGTTATTGAAGAACATTAACAAATTATTTTTATATGAAGTTCAAAGCAAAGAATTTGCATGGAGAATAGTTAATTGCTTAAATAGTAAACAGGTTTATGTGGAGATTTCTTTATATTGCATTTCTTTTGTCCTTGTTGTTATTATTACCTGTGTCATTAACCTACCTTTTAAACAAATTATTATTGACCATTAACTTAAAGATTTTTATTTTTCTTATCTGCTATTGTATATTATTAAATAAAATATTATGAAAAATGGTTGTGAATTAATGCTACTTTTTTTTTCAGACTTCCCCAGAAAGTCCATTAATTTTTATACTGATTAATAAGATATTTCATAACAATACTGTGAGTGAACTGAAAGAGATTGCTCTTAACAAATGTGGATTTACAGAGGATGATTATACAGTTAGTATTATTTTTAAAAGTTACTGATTAGTGATATGATGTAGTTTAAAATTAAATTTTAAAATATGTAAAAACATCAAAAATAAAATTATGAATTAAGCAACTTTAAGAAATGTAAATGCTGGCTCGAGTAATGTAATCTTTAGCTCCATTGGCTTTAGTGCTTATGAGTTTAATTGATAATTTGTTTATTTTATCTTAATTATCTGTTGCTGTTTTTTAAGTTTTTAATTGTTTTCTCTTTCATGCTTTCTTCAGGTTTTAAAAATTATTAAAAAAATTTATAAACTAAGTTTATTGGTCTTTTTTTACATTTTAAGCATAATAATTAAATATATGGATGGTGTTTTTTAATCTTTACCACTAAATTAAATTTCAAAATATTGCTGAATTAAAATGCAATTTTCAAAACTTTACCTTATTTTATAGAACAAATACTAGTGATTATTTCAATCAATTTTCACATGCAAATATAAAAGTTGCTTTGCCAACTACTTAAATTTTATTTTTCCTTTTCTTAATTTGGTGAGAATAAGCAAATGGACAAGTAAAGTGGATAAATGAAGTGTTAAGAATTATTTTTATGTGAAAGTTGGGTACTTTAAATAGTTTAGAATACTTTAAAAATTTTCGTAATTACATTCAAAATACTTTTCTCAGTTCTTCAAATTAGCTTGTTGTCATTTATCATCACTTCCTTATTTCTTCATTTACATTCTTATAGGCCTTTTTGATTTATACTTGTGGGATCTTAAGCAATATGGGTAATTACAAAGGTTTTGGAGACACTAAATTTATTCCAAATTTGACAAAGGTAATATTTTTTACAATCATAACTTACTAATGATAGTGATTAATAATGTATCACTTAAGTTGAAATTATGTTATTAAAAGTGCATTTTATCTTTTGGAATTTTGTTAATTCATATTATTTTTCTTGAGTATATTTTATGAGTATTTTTATTTAGTTATTTTCATATACTAATAAAACTCTAATATTAATATTTTCAAATGCTTTGTATTTTTTCCATTTTCTATGATAGTAAAACTTTTGTCTTGTGCATAATGACAAGAATTACAAACTCAATAATGGTAACTACATTTCTCTCTTTTTAAAATTATTTTTTTGTTTAGCCGTGAATCGAAAAATAATACAGGGTTGCCACAGCACCAGAAAAACCCAAAAAACTGGAAAAATATGGGAAATTAAAAAATCATCTAAAAAAGAGGGAAAATTCTGTGTAATCCAAAAATTTCTGTAAAAACTGGGGAAATACAAGGAATTTTAAGTTTCTAAGTTCCTTTTTTTATTTCAGCTAAAAAAGTGCTAATCTGTGAACATTGTAGGAATAAAAGATTATATCCATATCATCAAACATAGAACAAGTGTGTAATCATGGAAACTCACTTCTTTTCTACTTGTACCCCCCCCCCCTTTGTGTCCAGATCAGTCTAATTTTTATTTCAAAGACAGTTGTTCTATTTTTTATGAAATTCCTGGATTGTATCTATTGAAGATGTGTGAGACTGCTATATTTGGCTGAGAGAATAGAATAAATTTCGCTGGTTAGAATAGTAACATTTAATCTGCTTATGCATTGCTTTGGTGTTTATAGTCACTCACACTTTAATGGGTACTTTGTTTATTATATGAGAAATTGTGAATCAGATTGATTAGAGAACTTTCTTGAATAATGGGCTGCTTGAAATCCATATTAAATATGGATTTGATAGATAAAAATATGAATTTGACTTTGCCCAATTGATTAGAAAAATTCTGTAAAATCTGTTTTGTTGTATACTGCTCACTTAGTAAGACACTTATAAGCTTAATTAATATGGGAATACAGGCTTTTATGAGTCATATCAAAAGAGGAAATCATACAAAATTATGTCCAAGTTAAAAATAGTCATCATTGATATTGGACTGAGAGGAATACAGAGGAAGATGACATGTAAAGTCCGTAAACATCAAATTTGAAAATAAGCCAATTTCGAACTTCTTAGATCAAGAGCAAAAATTGAACTATGTAAGCATTAAAATTTATTGTGTCACATTTGTCTTTTAATGCATTCAGTGATATATCAGAAATACTACATATGTTCACTGAAAGTGAAATAGCCAAAAAAATGTACTTTAGGTTGTACAAAATTGTAGCAGTGAAAAATACTGTCAGAAGAAGCATGATAAAAGTAGCAAAAGTATTGGACAGTTTATTTTTATAGAGCTTGATGATTCCAAAAATATAAGACTGAGAAAAGGTAATGATACTAGAATAATGACTGCAATGTACTTGATTACTAATAAAACCGGGGGGAAAGGGAGGGGGAGATGCTTTTTAGCAATGTTTTATATTTGGGAAGAATTCTATAAAAAATATTTGAATGCATGTCAAAACTTGTACTTATTTAAAAGTTGCATCTTGTTTAAATCCATATTTATTAAAAAATCGTGCTCTTTCTACTTATTGTGCTGTTCGTGCATTTCTTCTTCTATCGCATAGACATTCAGAGAAAACACAGGGAATTCTTTTTCCAGATTTGATTGGCAACCCTGTTATCAAAAATAAATAAACTTTGTATTTTATTTAAATTAAAATAGTATATATTAAAATTATAACCAAATATGCTTCACCTTACTTTTATTATGTTTTCTGTTTGCTCAATTTTATGAAATATGATGACAATAAAAAATTAATGATGTTTTATTTCTATTTATATCCTGAAAGGATATGTGAATTTGTTTCATATTACAAGGACGGGATTTAACCTTGCTGCGCAATAGGCAAATCTGGTCCTATATAACTTGATAATTTTTATTAAATTTTAAAATAAAAATTTCATTTTTAAGAAGGAAATATGTTATTTTTTTTGTGCAGGATATTTGCAAGTGCATTTTATTAATATTTTTTTTAAATCCCTATTTGATGTGAATTTATATGATTTTTGTTCTTTTAAGTTTGCAATCAATGATTTTTTATAAACATAATTCTTCAAACAGGAACATTTCTTCAATCCTATTTACATTCTTAAAAAAATTGTATTTCTTTTACAATAAGGACTGTCAAATTTTAAATAATATGAAATGTCTTTCCATCCCCTTTTGACAATACTTTGCTTTTACTCATTTTTTTTCATCCAGTTTATTTATAGTGAAGATCATCAAATAAAAGAACTTTGTTAGTACATTGTTTTAACATTTTTTTTGTGTAATATCCATTTCTTAATTAGGATAAATTTGGAAAATTAGTGCTATCCAGTCGCTTTGCTGCAACTTACGAGGAGTATGCTCCAAAATTACTTTCTGAATGTTTAAAAAAGATTTATTCTCTGAAAGACAAAGAGTGTTGTCTTGGTTTTCCTTATAAGGTAATCTTTTAAACATGATATTTTAATTTATTTAAATATGACCACATTAAAATGCTCATTTTACAAACTGAATAAAATTGTTTAAGTCCACTTAAATTATCTTAGGTATCCGTTATTATTTTCAATCATAAAAACTAACTTTCTCTTCAGTTGTCTGATTTTATTAGTACAGATTTTTTTCTTTATAATTTATGAAGGAAATTGATTGCTTTTGTTGGGTAGCTGATTTGTCGGGATTAATGATTGCTAAAATTTTCAATTAAATATTTTATTAAGTTTTCTCTTGATGGATTAATTAGTAAAGTATTCTGAAATTTAAGATTTCATACATATGTACCATATACTATTTTAAATGTTCTATACCGTTCTGTTTATCATCCAATGTATCTCCCTAATTTTTCAATCATGTCATCTAAAATTTGAAATTTAATGTGAAAAATTGAAATATTTAAACTGGTTAATACAAAAACATTCCTGTTAAGATCTAAAGATTTTTTTTATATTTATTTAAAACAGAGTTCTGTCAATCCTTGAAAACTACTTGAATTTTATTTGAGAAGTCTTTGAAAAAATAAACAAAATTTTGCACCCATTTTTTAGATTTGTGGACCAAAATAAGAGTCCTGTTCTAAAAGTGTTATTTTACTATTTTAGAAGGCCTTGTTGTAATCAATTTTTTTAAAAAATATGAGATGAAAAATTAATTTTGAAATTAATATATTGTCTTGACTATTCAATGTGATTTGATCCAAATTTTGTAATTAACAATAGTGCAGTATTTTGTTAAAATAAAATTTTAAAAGTGCCCCCCCCCCAAAAAAAAAAAAATTGTCATCAATCCAGGAGAAGACTATATAACTCTAATACTAATGCAAATGAAAATGTGAGTTTTTTCTTGAGTTTTAAAGTGGTGTAAAAATCATTTTCATACATTTTTTAAAAATTAATTGCTGAAAATACCAATATTTTCTTAATTTTTAATTTAGTCAGTTAAAAATTTAAAAACACACACTCACAGTTGCTTTTTTTACTTTCCTAATTATATTGATGCAAAATGTAATAGCTCTTGGAATAACAGTTAATCCTATTGAATGCAAACATATGTACACACCCATTCTTCTTTAGTAATAGGTGAGTTGTTTTAAAATAGCGTCAGTCTATAAGCAAGAAATAAGCTTCCGCCTTCAAAAGGCTCAAACGTATGCTCTATTGGTTCAAATAAGATAAAATTTAAATTCAAAGAATGTGCTTAGTATTTATTAAATAAAAAAAATAGTAGCAGAATTCCCCAATAGTTTGCATCATAACACAAATGGTATTTATTTGGATATATTTAAAATGTGAAACATTATTTGTATTGCAACACATACCTGTTAATTTTATTCTATGGATTAAAAGTGCCTACATGTAACATGCCTAATTGCAAGAACTAGTAAAATTGTTCTATCAAAATCAGCAGAAATCCAGTTGTAAAAGAATTCCATCTTATAAATTAGATACAAAGATTTGACTTCCAATGTCTTCATGTATCTTATGCAAGATGATACGGAAATTTGAAACAATTGTTTAACTTGGCATTCTTATAGTAGAAGACAAAAACAAATTCCAGCTTCTTGCATCAAAAATGCAGTCATTGAAACCAGTGTTCAATCATCACATGGTAATGTAAATAGGCCACTTGTTTCTTATATATTGGATATGCTGTACTGTGCAAAAAATCTTATTGCGGATTTTTGTCTTTTTATCTTTATAAATTCAAATTTGTATATCTGTTGCAGGACAAGGACTCAGAAGTTTGTGAAACTTTTGCTTTTAAGTTCCTAGCTGGAATGATGGTTGACATTATTTGGCCATGCAACATTCTATTGAGAGACAAATCCCATCTTTGGCCTCAATAGGCAAATTAACACCCACAATTGTTGAATTTGGGCTGCCGGATAACCCTCCACTCTCCAAGAAAAATCTTTGTATCCTGAAAAAGTGACAGTATGCTGCAATTTTACAGCTACCTTTAACATTGAACCATATTTTTTGAAGAGAAAATTATGAATGCAATCTAAACCTGTTTCGTCACAAAACAACTATGCTGTGATATACTGAGGGATTTTATAATATCCTAATTCAAATGTCTGGATATCATTTTCATGTAGGATGGCACTCCTCCTCCCATTGATCACCATGTAAAGTAGTTGCTAAGACAGCATTGCCAGGTGATCAGCCATCATTTTCCAATAAAATAGCCTCGTATTCCAGATATTACCCCCCCTAACTTTTCCTTGAAGGGTTTCCTGTGAAACAATATCTAGTATTACAGTAGTAACAGTATCCAGAGCTGAAGGATAACATTTGATGCCACGTACTTGATATTTTGATAAACTTATCCTTCAAGTTTTGAATGTATTTTTCGGCAACTAGAACATAATGCTGAACATGAAGTGGAGCATACTGAGTAGTTTTACTGTTTCTTTTTATTACATATTATATATTATTTATAAATCATATTAAATGTTTTTATGTGTAAAACAATGTTGCCTATCGGCAGATTTTTGTACTAATTTTTTTAATTAATAAGCACATTATTTGAATTATCTGTTCAAATTTTAATTCATTTCGACCTATAGAACTGCATTTCCATTCTTGAGTCCTCTAAAGTGGAAATTTTATTTTTTACTGACTTTCTATATAAAGTGTATATAGCATAGAAATCACTCTAATTCCTTATTGTCAAATAAAAGCAATTGTATTTTTATAGTTGTGTTTATTCAATGCTTCGTTAAATAGTAGAGTTGCAGAATGTTATTAAAAGTACTTTTGAGGGAACTCAAAATATCATCAAATACTCTATTTAGTTGGAGGAAAAAAGATAAAAGGAATTGAAAAGTAGTCATTAAACAAAGTTTAATCCAGCTTGAAATAGACCTAACTATCGCCAGATGGGTAATCGCTATGACTTACTTATGGAAATTGACCATTTCTTTGAAAATTATTATTTCACAAAAATGTCTTTTACATTATATTAAAACACAAAATAAATTTTTTAATGATATCAATTTCTTTTCTAAATTACTTTTTCCTTATTTTTAATAACATTTTTAAATTCAATACCCAATTTATAACTATGATAAATTGAATTTCACTGGCTTATTCTATTGTAAAATAAAGCTTTGACAGGGATCCTTGAAATAAGATAGGGAATCCAATTTTTAGCTTAATCATCCATAATACACTATTTTAACAAAATAGATAGGAACATCTGTATCTATGTATGATGTTATATCTATGTTTAATGTTATGATGAGATTCAGATTCATTAAATATTATATTCATTTTTGCACTTTTGCCAATCTTAATATTAAAAAACTTCTTTCTTTGGATATTTATTATCTACTTCTGCTTTCATTTCATTGTATATACATTTTTTAATTTGCACCCACAATAACATTGATAAATAAAACATTGATTAAATAAAATTCATTTTTTTCCCTCAACTGCATCAAATACAAAGTGAAATTTTAAAAAAAGAGAGAGAAACATTTATTCTGTGTTTATAGTTTAACAGTTTAGAAAGTCAATTTGGGTGAACAAACTGATTGGCAAAGGCAGCTAACTATTTTAATTGATTCAAATTTTGTTACTATTTTAAGAAGTAGTTTACGGTATTTCTAAATTATTCACTTTATTATTTTACTAGCAGTAATATGTTGAATGTCAGATATATTAAAACTAGTAAATTAGAGTATTAAAATTAGACTATCATGAAAGAAAGTTATATAAACAAAATCATAAGAAAAAAAATATTTTGTATATTTGTTTTTCTTCTTGAGAATCATACTCGAATTAATCGCAAATGAAAAAAATTGAAAGAAATAACTGAGAACAAAGGCATTTTTAAAAGAAGATGGCAAAAGAAGAAATGTAAAGGTTTGCTGCAAACAATAGTATGAGAATTTAAATTGTATAAAAAATACTGCATGAATCTTACTTGTAATGTGAAATACTTGTTAAGCAAAACAATTTTTCCTGTAACAATTCATATAAAATAGAATAATGCATCCCATTCCAAAAAAAAAAGAGTATTCAAATTAATTTATAATAATCTAATATATTATTTGTATCCATGATTTTTTTTCAAGAAAAATTTCTAAAGACATTTGACCTTGGCTATTCTTCAAAATTTGGCAAAAATAAGATACAGCAGTATTATTAAATGAATTTTTTTTCCACACATAACTACTACCCTTTAGGGTGATGCTTCTCAATGTAGAATGCAATAATCTCCCATTCTTTCAACAATTCCCTTATTTCACTTAACATAGTTGCACTGCTGCATCTTATTTTTTCCTCTGCTGACCAAATTGATTGACATGATGCAGATTCTTAAATTAGTTCTTCAATAGTTCTGGCTGTATTCTTCCAGGAGCTCATCTATATCATTGCTATCTAATTCTAGCTCCATAATCTTGGCTAGAGACAAAATCTCATTATTTAAGGCTCCACAGGCCTTTGCTCAAACTGTCAGAATAGTGTTTACCATTGCTATTTAAGCTTTTTTACATTTTTGTTGTTGTTGTTGTTGTTGTTCATTATGCAAATTACTTGTTATGTCAGGTGCTGGTTAAACTAGGTTTGACTGTATTTAAATTCATCTGAAAAACAATGCAATAGAATAAAAAAAAATATTTTGACTGTTCTTGTTTAAAATTATAGTGGTATGTTCTATTATTATCTCAAAAAGTTTGAAAAAGATACTGATATCAAAATATCAAATGTAGAAATTTTAATTCTTTATGAAAAATTTCTCAAAATTCAGTAAATTATTTAAGGCATTCAAAATAAATTTCATATAAATTGCAGTTGGTAATTTTATAAAATTTTTGTTTCTTTAATCTTCAAAATAGGCATGAAAAATATTTAAAGCGATACTTTAAAAAAAAAATTGCTTTATTAAATTTGCACACTAATACATATATGCAAGCACTTCCTTTTATACCACAGGTTTGTTGTTTTAAACAAATATAAAGCGGAATAATTTGGCACTGAGCCTAATATTTCGAAGACATGTTATGGCTTATATATTTAAATATATAAATGAAGAAACATAAAATTACTTATGATGATAATGGTCACAGGATATCTATTGCAATAATAGTCCATCTCCCAATAAATAGCATAACAATTTTGAAGGTATGTTTTGAAATTTTGTGTTAAAGCTTCAATGTTTTTTTAGCTAATATTATGTGATAAATATAATTTAATTTTTACTAATCACAATTATATATTTTTCTATCATTGCTTTAATATTTAATTAATAATAATCTTTTAAATCGATGACAAATAATGTTTTTTGTATTGAGTTTATGTAAGATGGGCTAAATATAATTATCTTTGTCTTTTGATACTTTTTTTTAAAGTTTTCTCCTTCTGATATGCATATTTCCTCCCCCTCTGCTAGGGTACAACTACTTATATGTCTAAGAACATAACAGAAGAAGACTTAGAAGCAGTTAAAAAATTCTTAAAAAATCAAGTAAGTTTGCATATATAAAAAATATATAATATAATAAAAATATATGCATATAATATGCAGTTCATGTACATGCTTATAATAAAAATATGGTGTAATTTTTAATAACAAAAAATAATTTTAAAAAGCTGATTTAAATGTAATGTATATCAATGCAGTGAATTTGCCTAACTCAAACATATTTATTTCAAATTTTTGATTATTATATTTTTTCTCTTGAATTTTGCATTAACATAATGTTAAAATATTATCTTTAATTATTTTTTCGATTAGCTTAAGGTAAAAAAAAAATGCATTTGTAAGTTATTTTTATTTTTGAATTATTTTTAAAATATTTTCATAGTTATTTTTTAGTAAATAATTCTTTTAAATAAAACTAATCAAATGATTTCAATATTTTTTTTTCTTTTTTAGTTGAAACTGTTAAAGACTACACTGTTTATTTTGAGATTTTATTGTGTAATTGGCTATTCAAAGTGTTGAATAAAGTCTGTTTATCAAAATTAATTACTTATATACTGTAATTTTTAAAATTTGTTTAATAATATTTACTATTTTATTGAAATAATTTATTGTTTAATATGTGTTATTTATTTAAAAAAACGGTTAACTATTTTTAAAATATTTTTTTAAAAAATAATTACCATTTTATATTTAAAAATTATGAGTCTCTTCTGCTATACTCATTTTTATACCCATTTTTTTTTCGTCCCCTTTTTTGTTCCCGATTTTCTTTTCCAGATACTTTTGATTTTTAAATAATTAAAATTTTTATTGGGGTACTAACAGTTTTAATCAAGTTAAATTCTACTATACTATAAAACTTGTGCACTAGTAATGTAAAATTACAAGCTAAAAAAAAAGCAAAGTCTTAAAAAATAGCCATTTTTATAAAAGTCTAATTTCAATAAACCCTATACAAATTTAAAAGATAATTTTGGTCATTAGTTGTACACTTTTGCAAAAGATGTGAGCATGCCATCTTAATTAAAATACAATGAAAATAATATAGAAATACAATAAAAATTATTTTTGCTTATATTTTTAAAAGTATTTTATGAATAAAAGAAAAGAAAATTTTTCATTGGCATCAATTTTTTTTCTGTGTTTTTTCCCCAAGTATTATTATTTTTTAATTATATCAGTTTTAAATCTATGCAAATTTTAAAATATTATTCAATTTTCCTGAAATTTTTGCTCTTGCTTTGATGTACTGTTATGATATAATATAGAATGATTAATTTTCTTCCAGAATTTGGAACCTTTTAATACAAGATTATTCAAAACTGTTGATGATAATGACAGAATCATATATGAAATTCGCCTAGCATCTATTTTAAAAACAGAAGCAGGTATGTAATAGCAAATACAACTATGCTAATCTATTTAAAACATATTCTGTATATGTAAATAGATATATTTAATAATTATCTTGATTCATTTGACTTAAATGTTTAACTTATTATTGGTTGCATGGCAAATTGGTTTATAAATAAGAGATTAGAGGGATTTACTATTTTTAATTTACTACAATAGAATATGCATGTTGTCTCAGAAATTTACAGGAATGTCTATTTAAAATCATACTGTATTATTTTATATGGTCAAAGAGTTTTATAAATATATTCAATTATAAAAAAAATAATGATTTTTTTTAATAAACAATTTGTAAAGAGTTGTTAATAAATATTTTGGAAAATATGCTGATTGAAAATTTAATATTCACAATTTAATTATTAATAATTCAACATAGTTACTGGCTTGAAACATAATAATGTAATATTGTAATCACCAGTGCTGTGGTGGTTGTAAAATATTTGAAGTCTTAATAATTCTTATGATGTTTCAAATAGAACAATTATCTAGTTTAACTTTACATCCAACTGGAATGTAGAAAATTTCGCCAACAACAGTTGAAATATGGAAAGTTGTTCTTTGTACATTCAAGCATCTTCGTTTTAAGGAGCTTCAGGTGCTTAAGGAAATAGTTGCCAGTCAGTGGGTTTAAGAATATTACAAAAAATTCAATAGCATCTCGTCTCTGTTTGGTTTATGTATTGGAATTGGGCATTGCTCTACTATCTTTTATATTTTCTGTATTTAAGCTCCTGTAATTATGATTTAATTACAAAAAAATATGTTCAAGTAATTTTGAAAAGAGCTGCCTTCATTTTCAATTGAAATTTCCAAGGATTCTGAAAACAATACTATCAATATAACTGGGGCTTCCACCTGAACTATCAACAGAACTGCTATTATTTCAAAAATTCTACAGCTTCCATGTCAATAAAATTCTTTGGTGACTACATCAAAAGCTTGTAAACATTTCAAGCTAGTGTCAGTATTAAATTGGCTTTAAATGCATGATTGCTACTATCAGATTTCCAACTTTTGTAATATTTGAAATTTTTTGATATATCTTTGAAATGTCTTTTCTTTTTAGATAGTGCTGATAAAGAAGAAGATGATGATAGTGATGTTGAGGATCTCATTAGTACTACAACTGTGAATGGCCATAGCTTTGTCATTACTAGAGGAGATTATAGTAAACTCTTGAGACTTGTCAATTCTAATTTGAAGCATGCTAAGGTATAGACTCTTTTAATGTGTCACAATTTATCATGTCATGACTGCATTAATTTAATTTCTGCAGTTGTGTATGATGTACTTTTCCATTCGAATGTTAATTTTCATGAAAATGAAAAGATACAAATTTTAAATTTTTCTGTGTGCTTTGTTTTGATTTCCATTAGGAGAGGAATCAGTTATTTCAAAATACTTTTCACGTTTAAAAAATTCTTAATACTATTTATTTCATAGAAATTTGCAGCTAATGAAAATGAAGAGGAAATGATTAGGCATTATGTAAAAAGCTTCCGTACTGGTTCAATTGATGCTCATAAGGATGGATCTAGGTATTGGATAAGAGATAAGGGACCCATAGTAGAAAGGTATTATATGCTAAAATGTTCTTGAATAATAATTTTAATGATATCTGCTCTTTCTATTAATCAATTATTAATAAAACCATTTTTTATTTTATTTTTATTTTCAAATTAAAGGAGTTTGCTTTTACATTAAGTAGAATATCAATTAAATGAACTATGATGTTCTTTTATTTATTTTTTATCTTATTGCCAAAGCTTCAAAAGGAATTTTGCTGGAAATATTTGTGTTTCCAGCAAAATCTGTTCTGTTGAATTTGAAGGCTACATTTTTTTGTTGGAGAAATTTTTTTCTGTTTTCATTTTGTTATATAAATCTTGTTTACAAAATCGTGAAAAATGCAGTGCACAAAATCAGTGTTATATATTCTTTTGCCTTTTATAGGCAAAGGACTTAATTTGCTTAAATTTTTATAATTTTTCTGAAACTTAATTTTTTGGAAAAATAATTTTGAGTTCATGTTATTATTCAAATATGTTTTGTCTGGTTATTTATTTATTTATTTTCTCAAAATTTACCTTTAATAGCTATATAGGATTTATTGAAACGTACAGAGATCCAGCAGGTATAAGGGGAGAATTTGAAGGTATGTGTTTAATTTTTTTTGTCTCCTCAATTATTTTGAATAGTTTGTGAATTTTTTAATAACAGAATAAGATTATTAAAATTAACTTTTAAGATATTTATGTAAAATGTTTGCTAATCAAAATGTGGTTGCTGTTATATTATTTGCAAATTAAGTAATATATTTTATTATTATGTGAAAGCATATATATAAAAAATATATTACTTCTATAAAGTGGTATTAATTTTCCTCCTCTCCCTCCCCCCCCCCCCCCCCCCCATTTTTTCAGAAATTTTATGCATCTTGCTTTTTTCTATTATGCAAAATGTTTCAAAATAATTAACTTAATTAATTGTATTGATTATGCATATCCTCTTAAAATTAATTAAAATGCTTACAATTAGTTTTATTTTCTGATTTCAAATTTATTATTCAGATATATTTGCAATTTTAGTTTTACTTAAGCTCGGATCATCTGATGTTATGTATTTGTCATTTTTATTATAGTCATTTTATTTACAATCATTTTTTTTTTCACCAGGTTTTGTAGCAATTGTTAATAAAAAGATGAGTGCTAAGTTTTCAGAATTAGTAAAATCAGCCGAAACATTGCTTCCACTTTTGCCTTGGCCTAAAGATTATGAAATAGATACTTTTTTGCAACCTGACTTTACTTCATTAGATGTTTTAACTTATGCATGCAGTGGTGTACCTGCTGGAATTTGTATTCCTAATTGTAAGTTTTTCTCTTATTACACAGTTTCAGTTAAATGGTTAAGAAATTAATTTTTTTTAAATAAAGGAAAAACTGAATACTAATTCCCAATTTTTTTTTCAAAGTTTCATTTTTTGAAGTACTATTTGAAGTACATTTTTTTGGCTAATGAAAATAATTTCTCTTAATTTCAATATATATTCTGAAAAGTTAATATTTTAAAATTTTAATGTATGGAGTAAATGTTTAATGTACTTTTGTGGTTATAATTTTCCATAGTGTATAAAATAATTTAATAAGTTTAAATGCTGATAAATGTATCATAAAATAAAATAAATTTATTTGTTTAAAATTCTGTATTTATTTTTTCTTTATTCAACTGTCATCTTTAAGTAATAAATTTTTCTAACTATTAAAAATAAATATGTCCAAAAAAGAGTATTTTAAATTTGTGAATCATCTCTGAAGTTAATGATATGTGAACTTATTGTTTTTATATTTTTAGTAGCATTGAAATTTATTATTTTACTAATAATGAAGCAGAATGTGTGTTGACTTTATAGGTCAGACCATTTGACCTAAAACTGCCAAATTTGGCACAAATGTACTTCAGAGGGGGAAAATATGCACCTCAGAGCATTTTTTTAAAAAAATTAATTAAAATTTTAAGAAATAAAAAATTAAACAAAATTTTATTATCCTTTTCACTATAACTTTTAAATAATGTTGTAGAATAAATGAGCACCATTAAAAAATAAATATTTTTAATTCTTTTGGTATTATCAGTTTAGTAAATGTGAAAATATCTCCGGAATCTCAGCAAATTTTAAAATTAATCTCTATATGTAATTGAATATGTTTGTTTGCTTCAACCTGATAAATTCTAATTTTCCTTGACAGAATTGAACCACACATGATCCTGAGCATTTAAGAGGATTAACTGTGCAATTAAAAAATTATCGTACTTTCCTAAATGGAGTGAATATTGTGGCTAGTCTTCCACAATTTAGATTTAAAAGAAATAGAATATTATAATTTAAAAAACTTTTTTATATTTTGTTTTAATTACATTTTTTTATTTATATTTTTATACTTCTAATGCATAAATATATTAGAAAAAAATGTATTATTATTTTTATATAAAATTTTATTATTTTATTTTAGTTGTCTGTGTGTTTCTATTACAGTATAAAAGATATGAAAATGCTGTATATTTTTCATTAGAATGTTATGGATTTATGTGAAATTTTTAATTCTTCTACTTTTGTTGACTAATATATATATAAATCATTTTTCTGTAGATAATGAAATTCGCCAATCGGAAGGTTTTAAAAATGTTTCTCTTGGAAACACAATACATGTAAAGATGACAGAACCACCAAATTTTTTGAATAAAACAGATCAGGTGATATTTTTATTTTTTATCCTGTGTATTTTAGGCTTTAATGAAGAAATTCTCTGTTATATAAGGAACTCTTCTTTTGAAACACCTTAAATGTTCTTGAATTTTGTGTTTGCAAAATATTCTTAAAAGAAAGTTCTGTTTATTTTATTGAGTGAAACATTTAACTGATATTAATGAATTGTTTAGATTTCTTATTAAATATAATGAAAAGGAAGTGCGTCTATGGATGTTGTGCCATAGGTTTTAGTTATAGCAAGCAATGGAATGCAAATTTGTCGAAGTTTATTTATGTGCCTAACTTTTCCAGTAAATTAAATAACAGACCCATATGTTATAATTTTTTTCAAGTACATTTTTATATATATCTTTAGCTATAAAGAGAGTAAATCCCCAAGTAACCTTAGTCAGTCTTCTTATTTTTTTGATTTTCCTATTTGAAGTAACGTTTCGTTTAAGTGTGATATAAATAACAAATTAGGATTAAAATTGATTCCTAAATACTAGTTTTTTTATATGGTATTCTCCTCCCATTTTATCTAATTCCTGGAAAATGGCTGATTTCTTTTCTATATTTAATCATGATATTTTTTCATTTTTTAAGCTAAAATTTATATTTTTCTGCCCAATCTTCCAAAGTTTTCATTACAGCTTTGCTTATTGGACAAAATGAAAAGTTGCTTTAATTCTCATAAGGGTTACCAAGCCATCTGCAAATGCTTGTACTCTAAATTCAGGATTGTCCACAAATTCATTCGGTTACTCATTCATCATTAACAATCACAAAATTGGGTCAGAATTTGAGCCCTGAGGAACTCCCTGTTTATAATACCAAGCGTTGTATTTATTAAGAAGAACTGTATGTTTACTCAAGCAACTGTCCAGAAGTCCATATAATGATTTGTTCGCCCCATATTTTCTAAGTATTCTCTTGATGTTCAACCATACAATTGCATTAAACACATTTTCAATGTCTATAGAAATCATGCACATAATCAATTTTTTATCTCTTGCACAATTAATAAATTCAGTGCTTTGGGTAATTCTCAAGAAAAGAACTACCTATCAACATTTTGAAAATGTTTCTACTAACTAAATTGAGGGTGATTTTTATCTTAACCAAGTATATACTGGACATGGTATATTTTCTGCAAATCAAAGTGGTTTATTTGATGCAAGTTCAGCTTGTCAATGTTGCACCAAAGAAGGCTCTATTAATCAGGTGATCAAAGCATGTGCACTATGGCTAGAATACAGATTCAAATGACCATGAAATTGAATGTCTCTTGATGTCAAAGTACTCTTGAAAATTCCAGTCATTAAATCTTCTATTAAGAACATTTTGTCAAAGCTCTTGTCTTTAGTTCTCTCATAATGTAAAAAGACCAATATGTATTCTCTCCAGAGGGTCCTTTGTTGTTTGCAAGTGTCATTTGTTCTTTTGTGCTAAGTGGAGTTGCTCATTGTTGATCCCAGCAAGCTTCCCGCATGACCTCTGGTAAGGTCGAGGTGTTGCTTGTATACGATGAAAAGGAAATATGTAAATACAAAAAATTCCTTTGTTTATGTGATTCATAAGTCGAGCATATGAGCACTGCTTATTTTTTATAGTTGGTACATATTCAATTTAATTATTTTAGCTGATTGAAAATTATAACTAAATTATTAAAATGTTGCTTGAATTAAAACATTTATTTTGGAAGATATTTTTTATTCATAGAGAAAGAAATACCATTCCACAAACTTTTTGTCTTTTCTTTGTATGTTTCCTCCTTTCTTCTTCTTCTTCTTTCTTTTTTTTTTTGGTAGTTTATTATCTAATTATTTTTTTTTTCACCTTTCAAATATCTTTTTTTTATTCAAGGCAGATTCTTCACATTTTAACAATAAATTTAGTTAATATAATTAATTTTAAGTTAGGTTATTTTTCACTTCTTTATTAAAATCATTTTCTTATTCAAGTCATTGTAACAATAAAATACAACACTTGGGGGAAAAAATCACTGCAGATTTAATATGAAAAAAAGAAAGAAAGAAACATTACAGATTTTAACTTTTTATAGAAAAATGTTGTAAAAAGTATTGACTTAATTCTAATTACTGATTAAGATTAGAAAATTATATGAATTCATTTAGAAAATTATATGAATGTCTTCTTCAAAAGAGAGAGAAAAAAATTTTTCCCCTAAGAAACTCAAATTTATATTTCTTTTTATTATTAGTTTTTTTTCCAGCCTAATTATAAAAAACTTTGAAATAGATTTGTTACAGAATGAATTAAATTTTTCAGAGATTGTTGAATTTCAAAGATCCAAAATGTCTCATGGTTTTTTTTCTTTGTTTGGAATTTCACTCTATATTCTACATGTAATCTGTTTTTCCAATATTGTATGGCAGTAAATGAATGAAATTCAATGCTTAATATGAACATCAATTTACAATGTTCTGATGCACTAGTTTTTACCATTTATACCTATAGTATGCAATAGTACCATGGTGTGTGTGTGTGTTTATTAAAATTCTGAAGCTATTTCTTTTCCTCTGTAGAAATTATTTAAAAATATTTGTAATTATTTTTTTATCAATATTTATGTTGTGATTGATAGAAGAGCCACTACAGAATAAATGTCCATCCTAAACTTAGCTTGAAGTCAATTTCCAAAAACTCTTTAGCTATTTTAAGACCTGTTTATTTTTAAAAACTAAAATAAATGAATAAACCTTCAAGAGCAATTTAAATATTTACAATCTTACAACGGATAAATTTTTGTTGTGACTTTGTCTTCATATTTGTAGCGTAACTATTTTTTTATTACTATTGCCAAAGGCTTTTACATGTTTATATGTTTTATATCAAAAGCATTCAATAGACAGAAATGATTTGTTTATATATTCTGGCCTCCGTAAAAGAAAATGTTTTTGAAAAATTTAGCAAACACAAGAGACTTGAAATTTGAAGTATAATATAATCAATGCAAATTATTGCAGATTATTATATAAAAATTTATTAAAAGGCAATATTTTTTATTATCTATTAATGATGTTTTAAAATCTTTTTTTGTGAAAAATTTAATTGTTATATTCGATTTTTGTGTCTTATTCTTACTATAATAACACTTATTATTTGAAAGTTAAAAAACTTTGTTGTTAAATAATTTGTTTCAATATTTTAATATCTAACACAAAAAATGTATCCTAGTTGAAATTTAATATCTTAGATTAATAAATGAATTTTATGTTTAAGAATAACTAACATTGTTTCATATTTTACGTTATTCTACCTTCATTTAATTTCTTTTTGATTCTTATAATAATATTATTTTCTATTTTCTTATATAGGACCTTGTTACGAAATACAGAAATTCTGCTTTTGAAATTAATGTTGGATTACATGAACTTTTAGGCCATGGTAGTGGGAAAATGTTCAAAGAAAAAGATGGTTCCTTTAATTTTGACAAGGACAAAGTTTTAGATTTTTTAACTAACAAAAAGGTTAGCTGCTTTGATTTCTGTTCAAAATATTAATATCTTTCAGGATTTTCTTATTAAAATAGGGCAGATATGAATGCTGTTTGTAACATATTTTTGAGATACTTATTTCATTTTCAAAAAGAGGAATGGACTTTCTGTATCATTGATTAGTTTTTATTTTAAAGAAAAGAAATTTGTTTGAACTTGCACATTCAGGTTTATTTATTACTTAACACTGTTTGTTTTTCATGGAACACTCTAAAGTTGTGTATGAATGTATAATTTAATCAAAAATATAGCAAAATAGGAATTATTCAGTTACTGTTCATTTCAGTATTCTGTGACAACTACTTTTCAATGATTTTATGTCATTGAGGTGAGAGAAATGGAAGGATGAGTGCATTTCCAGAATGCTTCATCATTCTTTAACCTTGATTTTCAGCCTATTAGATACTTTTTTGTTAATTTTTTATCACAATGATGTGAATATTGTGTTGTTTCTAACTGTAATATTTTAATTCAGTCTGTGAGTAATCCAAGTTTATTTAATTGTTAAATGTAAACACCTCCTCCTTTCATCTTTCCACTCACCCCTACTTTGATGAATTAAACCCATCCTAACGCATGTCCAAAAACATGGAGGATTTTAGAATCTATTGTCAAACAATACCTAAATTCTCTCTATACAAATATGTTAACTCAAAAGATGCAACATAGCTTGTTTAGAGGACTTCCTTTTGTTTGAAAATGCAGCATGAATTATATTTATTTAGAGAGTTAATTTTGAATATTTAACCTCTATTTATGCCATGTCTTAGAACTGAGGAGAGAATGTTACTCATGAATCTTATGGAATTGCTATGGAACCTTATGGAATTGCTACTAAAAGTTTAGTTTTATTTCTGTTTTATTTATTGAATGAAAAAAAATTAAAGAAATGTAAACAATTTATTGGTTTCAAGAAAGTAAAGTAAAACAATGCTATTCAGTAAAAAAGGCTACAGTTATGAAGAATTTAAAATTTAACACAAGATGGAATTTTAAAAATTTTAATTTAGATGGAAGGAATTCAATTACTGCAAAAATAATATCATAAAAGGAAGAAAAATTCTATCATGAATAGTAAATGACAGTCAAATAACTAAGAGACAGCATGTTTAGATGACAGAAAAAGATTAGTTATGTGTACATAAAATGAAATAAAGCACTGCAATGTGAAGCTGAAAACAAGTGCTGTTCAGTACTGCCTACCAGACTCAGATCATGAATAGGTATTAGATCTCTGAAAAATCCATTTTTGTCTCTCAAACCAAAGGTGGAAACAATTAAGAACAATCAGAAAGGATTTGTATTTTGGTTGCATCATACCTACCATGAAACTTTATATTATTGTAATAATTTAGAATTATGTGAATCTGTAAACACACTTATGGTATATGCAGAGGTCTGAAAGATTTTATATATATATATATTTAATATTGTACTTCAGTTAGATTACAAATGTTATATGTGTTTGTAAAAAGAAATTTCAAGTGAGATATATTTCTCTGTGGGAAAGATAAAGAAATGGCATGGACTTTGACAAATAAAAAATCTATGGTATTGAAATTTCTTGATCAAAAATAAGCTATCTGAAAATACCAACAGGAAATTTATTTTTATTTTATCAGTATACTTAAAGAAAAGAAAAAAAGAATGTGCTTAATTTGTAAGAATTTACAGCAATACTGTAATTAATGTTAAAGGTTTCCTTAATAACTATTATCTTGACATGATGAGAAATTTTGTTAATCTCAGTTTTACTGCCTGTGTACCTTTTTTTTTTTTTAAAGTATTTTTTCTTGCAAAGACATTTTTGTAAAAGCTATAGTATTTCTTCATTGATAAATTGTTGTATTTTAATTAAAATATATCTGTATGGCTTTATTAAAAAAAAAACTGATTCTATCAAACATCCACAGTATATTTTCCAAAATATATATTTTATGTATGTACATATATATTTTATTATATGTACAATTTCAGCTAATAATTTGAGTAAAACAGTAATTTAATAATGCTTGACATTGAAATTGATTATGTATTTTGGTGGGGAATTTTGTGTGCATGCGTATGAAGCAATTTTATTGAAATGCATATTATTAATATTGCTTATTGGAAAGCAATTTAGCTACCTTTGGTAATAGGCTAGTTTGCGGGAAAGTTTATTTAAATCTGTTAGGCATTTTTCATTTTCATGATTACATCAACAATTTATTTTGAAGCATCAAATAAACAGACATTAAATATGTGTTGCTTAGTAGGTTTCTTTCTGTTTTATTCATTGTATACATAAATCATCCATTATTATCAAAATTCTTTGTTCTGTAACTCTTATACAAATACCATTTAAATTTGTTATATTATGAATTTATTTTTATTTGATTACAGTCACTAATTTAAAAATTCATTTCCTAATCCATTGAATTTTGCAAACTATTGAATTTATTACTCTAAAAAATTTTATATGTTTCATAATATAGTATTAAAAAATATGTTCTGTTAATATTAGTTTATATTGTTTTCTTGTTCAGGTAAGTAGTTGGTATGAAGAGGGTGAAACATATGATTCAGTGTTTGGCTCATTGGGTTCATCATATGAAGAATGTAGAGCTGAAAGTGTTGCTTTGTATCTTTGTGATTCCAGTACTGTATTAAAGTAAGGAACAAGTTCTTTTCATAGATTTGCTGTTGTTTAAAATAAAATGAAATAAAATAAAGTTTATAGTTAATATAAAATAACAAAATTAATATTTCAGCTTGATAAATTAGCTTGGAATATTAAAAAAATTTATTGTGATTTTAAGTTGAAATTATTCATTAAATCCTGAAAATAAACTTTCTTAAAATTCTGTATGATTTTCATTAGTCTCCAAAGGTTAAAGCTTAACTTATTTTTATTTTTTAATTGTGTGTTGTGTGCATCTAATTTTAAAAGTAATGAACATAAATATATGAAAATTGGAACTAATTAATACTTATTTATGGAATTTTACCTAATTTTTGGATCAAGCATAATTTAATTAATATTTTTACAGTTACATTCCTTTTTTACAAAAGTGCATTGTTGCATGAAATAATAAATTATACTTGATTTATTGGTATCTATTAAAAATATATTTAAATGAATTTTAATAAGAAAAGAATCACCTCTGTAAGTATAATGTATTGATAGTTTCAATTTTTTTTTTAACTCTTTCAATTAATTGGGGAATAATGAAATGGGAAGTAAAGATGACATTCATGGAATACGTTTTGTCCAACTCATTTGATGGCCTTAGCAAGATACCTGAAAAAGGCCTCCTATCTCCTTCAGGTAATCCCAAAGGAGATATTCTTTGATTAGCCTAGTTTGGTGAAGTCAAGCATTATTATACATTAGAATGAATTCTTCATCAGTTGGATCAGCATATGGCTGGTTATGAATCAAAGTTCTTTCCTCTGTATCTCTTAGCAATGCGAGTTCTTCTATGTAATACTTAAATTCAGAGTGACAACTCAATAGATAAAGTTGAAACCCTGATTTGATCCTTAATAACTTGGTCTTTCAACATTGTTAGATTGATGGTAGATGGTACCTTATTCTCTCCATATCAGCATGACATGAATCACTCTCTAAAATAAATGTGGATTTTTATGTGAAGAATATGGAAATCCATTACTCTCTAGTTCAGATAATGTGCTTTCTTGCTTAACATTAATGGGCACTTCTCGAACATTGATTCAAAGAAATGCACACAAGTGATGATCTTCATAAAATCTTTGATTATGAAAACATCTTTTTGCCTTAGTAGCCAATATTCTTGCTCCTGTTCCAGTAAAATGAGCTAAGGCATAGTAGTGAGAAGCTTGTCCTCCTTCTTTTGATTGAAGGTACTAGAAATGGATCTTCTATGTGGGTGTAACATATTATAGACATGGAACAAGTCTTCTCATGTTTGAATTTTGAAATTGAAACTGATCCCAGAATCTGAAGACCATACTCTTAGACATATTAGACTTTTTGGCAGTAGAAGCTTACATCCAACCAATTTAATTGCTTGACAATCAGCTAAACATCTTTTCTGAGCCATTTACAACAAATAAAATTTAATATCAACAAGCAGTCACTTAAATGATTCACAAATTATGAAAGCTTGATTAATGGGTTTTCTCAACTTGTATAAAAATATTAATTTCTTGAAAAAGTAGCATTTATATTTCTTTTTGTTTAATTAATTTTAATCAACAATCTTTTTTAAAACATATTTGTCATGTGTATTTGCGTTCTCTTAATAGCCAGCTTCAAAAAATAGGTTAACTTTTAAAGTATAATATATTTATTTATTTATTGCAGAATTTTTGGTTATGAAGGGGAAGAAGCATCAGACATAACTTACATTATATGGCTAGCTATGGCTCTTAAAGGCTTAGAGGGACTTGAAATGTATGATCCAAAAACTGACTCCTGGCTCCAGGTTTCCTTTTGTTTTTTCCTCCTCAATTCAGTGCTTTTTTTATGATTTTTTTAAATATCAGATTCAATAGAACTTTTTGAAATCTGTGCTTATAACAATTTGAAATATTTATTATTAATTTTTTCACCATATAATATTTTGTTGATTCCAATAAACATTCATAAAATAGTACTGTTTTGGATAATCATGTAAGCAACTGAAATCAATATTATATTTTGTGGAATTTTAGCAAAATTTATAATAAAAGATTTCTGTTTTATTAGTTCAAACTGTAAAATTGAGCTGAAAAAAATATGCAATTTTCAATTTTGCATTGTAGTATAATTTTCCATCAATTTTTTTCCAATTTGTAATAAGTTTAGTGATCAATAATTCTTATGAGAAATGAACTTCAATAAATGTATTGGTGTCAAGAAAAATATAATGAAATTAGTAATTAAATTTGCAAACTGATTTTGAGAGAGAAATAATTTATTAGAGAATACAATTTTCAAATCGAATTCTATATACAGCTTGATTCAAATCACTAATGTAGATGTAAGTTGATTTATTAAAATACTGTTTAAGTATCGTAAAGGTTCAGTAAATCGTGACTAATGTATGGATTTTAATTTATAATTTCAGCATAAGGCATTTGATTATGAAATACATCACTATGTCATTTAATATCTATTTTGAGGGCAAAAAACTTGTTTTTTCAAGCATATGTTTTCATATGACCAAAGTTTTTAATATGCAGTTGAAAAAATTTATCACAACTTGTTAAATAGGTAGCAGCATAAAGGTACAAAAGTACAAAATTTATTTGAAAGGGGAAAAAAAAAACATTTGAAACTGAATTCCTCTAAGCTTTCTAATGCAATTAAATAAGATTTCAGTGATGCAGAAATAATGATATAATGTATTTATAAAATGGATACTAAGAAATATATTTTGAAAAAAATTACTTGTTGATGAAAGCAGAAGATTATTCAGATAATCATGCTATAGTTTTTCAAATAACAAATGTAAATTCAATATTTAAAATATTTATTGCTTTGATTGGTGAATAAATCAGATATAATTATGTAGCACATTAGAAATTCCTCTTATACTTTATCAGTATCAGTATCATTGTTTATCAACTTTACTTCTCTTTCTTCTTGTAGGCTCATTCTCAAGCCCGTTTCGTGATACTTCAAGTAATGCTAGAGAGTGGCGATTTTGTAAAAATTGAGAAGGTTACTGGTAGTGATGATAAACCAGATCTTTTACTAACAGTTGATCGTAGTAAGCTGGCAAGTGTTGGAAAAAAAGCAATAGGAGACTTCCTTGGTAAATTGCAGGTAAATGTGTTCGTAATTTTTTAAATCAATATTTGATTCCAATTATGTGAAAATTTGTCATTTTTTTTATACTTTATATTTAAAAAAATAAATTTTAAAACGTAAAAAAAAAATCTTTTGAATTTGTGTTTTTTTTTTTTTTTTTTTTTGTACAGTTGTTGTAAAGTGAAGTATTAAGAATTTAATATTTCATTTGAATGATTTATTTGTTCAAAATTGTTATTCATTATTTTTTTTTTTTAAATCTACAGTTGCAAATGGTGCTCTTTGAATCTTAGAGCAGAGCATAATTCATTGAATGGTTGCATTGATGATAAATACATTTGGCTCATGTTGTGAAAGTTCATGAACAAAAACATGAATAAGACATTCAGAGTCTTTTAAATGTTTTTAATAATTTTATTCAACTTAAAAGCTAATTGCATTAATTAAGATTCCTCAGTCAAGTTAAAAGTAAAATAATCTAACAAGCTGACATTGTGTGTGGGGGGGGGGACTATTATTGCAACATTAGATTACATCTGATACCATCTCCATGTAAGTTCTTATAACAGTTGACTTTAAATACACTCTTTTATTTGCATTTTTACTGTTGCCATTTGTAAACTAAAAACTTATGAAGAATGCTGTCATTAAATTGGGCTTTAATTTTTCTTCTCATACTATTTATTCCTGTTTTCAAATTGCAAAATAGTTATGTATATAGTTATGTAATAGTATTATCTAGATTAGCCATCAGGCATATTGACTCTGAAATTTTTTTTGAACAATTTTTAAAAGAAAGATTAAAATGCTATTAAATGCATAGATAAATAATTATTGTGAAAGGTCTAACAAAATAATCTAAGGTAAATTGCTCAGATGACAATATGAAAAATGACATGCTTTCTTGTTTTGAGCGAATTCACTGTCTTTCATTTTAGAATCATTCAAATTTGATTCATTGTGAAATATTTATATGGATTTGAATATGGCCTTTTAACTTCACTTTCAAACAGTACTTGTAAGAAGTATTTTTATTTTGTAACTAAAATTTTAACTTTTAACCCCCAAATTGTTTTTGTTTTTGCTTTTTTAATTCTCACAGAAAAATTGTAGATTATAAATTAAATTGACGATTTTTAGAGGTAGTTTTTATAAATGTACTTATGGCAATTTAAAACCAGTGTTTTCCATCTTTTTCACCCAACAAGAAATATGCAAATTATTTATTGAAAGTTCACAATTTAGTGCACGAAAGTTACATATACCTGCATTAGCTGTTTTTCCATAATGTTATTATGTTTTTAATAATTTTCTTTAATTAAAGCTGATTCATTTTGCTTAACACATTTCATTCCATTTTGTTTCTATAAATTCATTATTTCAGTAAAAATTAGTTATACTACCGATTGTAAAGTAACCAGTTATAACAGTAGAAAAAAGTTACTTCTAGGTTCTGGTCCAATTCGTAAGTAATGTTATAATTTTGTTTATTTTATGACATAGTATACAAAAATACACTTTTTTTTTTTCATAGTAAGAATTTATAGCAATATATGTTACTTTTAAAGTTTCCTTGCTGATTTATTATTAATGGAATTTTCTGAAAATTAGCTTTATAAGTCAACAGCAAATATAACAGCTGCCAAAGAAATGTATGACAAATATTCACTAGTTGGTTCAGAAGAAAACAAATATCCCTTCCTTGAATACAGAGAAATTGTTATGGATCGAAAGAAACCTAGACGAATGTTTGTTCAAGCCAATACATATATTGAAGGTGAGTGGATGATCGTTTTCATTTTACTTATCAAATAGTTCTAATTTTTAAGTCTCATTTTTTAAATATCTGTTATATTAATCTGTATCTCAAACAAATTTAATATTTCTTTGCATGAAAACTTTCAATTTGTTATTTTATTTTTTAATACATTTTTCTTTAGATGATAAGGTGAAATTACAAACCTACCCATCAACACCAGAAGGAATGATTCAGTCCTGGATAAGGAGATTTGAAAAGGTAGATGTTGATAACATCTTAGAAGAATTGTGGAAAAAAGATAAACAACATTTTTGATGAATTCAATAAAATCCTTGTCCAATATTTGTTTTAGTTTATGTGAAAAAAAATTTACGCATAATTCTTAAACATAAATTATTTAAAATCTAATTTCGTCTCCCCCCCCCCCCTCCCCATACATTTGGATCTTACAATTCAGTGCATTCTGAATTTATGATACAACAGATAACTTAAAAATTTTTTTAAAGGTTGACAGTTTATAATTCTTCAGATTTGTCATGGCACAGGAGAATCGAATAAATGCAAGCAATTTAAAAATCATTTCTAAGACAGGAATATTTGAAATTCTTCTTGCATGGAATTAAAATCTTTTTTTCATCCAAGCAATACTGATTTCTTTAAATGTTGCAAGAATAAAAGATTGTTGCCATATCTCTAAAAATTAAACCACACCATTTGTGCCTGTTAAACTATGAACCTTTTCTGTTCACTCAGTTTCCTTTCTTCATAGATGAGTCCTATTTACAAGACTGAAAAAAGGGGAATAGTGAATACAACTATTTCAATAATAATGGAGTTGCCAAAACTTTAAAAAAAAATGCTTTTTTTGTAAAGAATATTTTAAAAAATATTTCAATGCATCTCCTAAAATTTTGGATATTTTAAAAGCTACATCTTATTTAAATCTACATTATTGAAAAATGACGTAGTATTATGTGAAAAAGAATAGTTGATTTTTTTCAAATTCTTTATTCCAAAGCATGCAGAATGTTCAGGGTATAAAAAGATTCAATTTGAAATTTTTCTGAAAAAAAACTAAAATGTTAATTCAAAGAATTGATTCATTTAACAAAGAAATTTGTTTAGATTATTTCTATTCTAATGTTTTGAAGTCCAAAGAATTTTCTAATTTTGCAAAGTCTTAAACAATTCTTGTATTGTTACATGGTAAAATAGCTATGGAAAATGGATTTACTATCAATAAGGATATATTTGTCGAAATTCTAAAAGAAGATTCTTTAATTGGTTTAAAACTGTGTATGATTCCATGAACTTTTATTCTGGTTTCTTAAATGTTTCATTCTCATGAGATTTGCTACATTATGCACAATTAGCACATTTGAGATGTTATAAAGTTTTGGAAAAGCTAGAAAAAGTTCAAGTCGACAAACACAAAATATTTTTTGAAATTAAACTTATAGTAAAAAAATGAAACTGAAGACTAAAAAAATCTATAAAAATTTGTGCTCAAATATGTGAATTGGCAAAAAAATAATTAAAAAAAAATTGTTAAGTAATCATTAAATAGTCTGCATCATGATAGTAAGAATGCTATTTTGTGCTTTATTTCATAAAGTCCTTTATTTTATGTATCTTTAAATTAGAGAGCATGAGGAATTTATCAATTTCTTTTTTCCCTTATCATCTGAATTTGTCTTGTTAAATTCTTGGCAGTAATAAAAATTAATTATTTTTTTATATCATTTGTAAAAGTAAATATTCATTTAATGCATTTTTATATCAGGTAATGTTAAATTTTTGTTTATTTACCTTTGATTTTAATGCTGATAAAAATTAGGAGGTATTGTTATTCTATTATAACTAACATATGAATGCCATTCGCAAGTTTTCTCTTATATTGCATATACGTACAGAGAAAACACAGGTAACTTTTTTTCCTTATTTGCATAGCAATCCTGTTCTGGAAAAATCTTTTAGTTCTATGTTACTATGATAAGGAAAATGTTCACTTAATTATTTTAATTTTTTGAATATCACAAATAAATTAGGTATTAGAACTTATATTGTTAACCTAAATTTATTGTTAAATCAGATTTTATGCAAAAAAATTTATTAATGATCACTTTTATGTAATTATTTGGATATTTGATTTTATTTATTTAATGTTTAAAGAAAATCCTTTGGTATGATCTCTCAATAATTAATTGTGAAAAATTTATTTTAAAACAATAATATTACTTCCTAAAATTTGTCCAATTTACCATTTCTTATATTTATTTATTATAATAATGTATAATGTGAGGATTTTAAAGAATTTGGGGGGGGGGAGGTAGTTTTATGAGAAATTAATCAAAAATCTTATTATCATGAACTATGGTATCTATATGAGTAATATCTGCTTAAAGACAAAGGTTGTCATTACCTGTTAAAAATAAAATTGGGATAGTTCAGATTTTTATGAATGCTTATTTGAGTAAAGTTAAATCATTATTTGACCATTTATATTCATTTGATTCTTTTTTAAGCTCATTTGTTTCTCATTTTGACACGGTAAAAAAAGGATAAAATTTGGGACATTTCAAAATTAGGGATGTCAGGAAATACAAATCCAAGCTAAAATCATAGGAAAACAAAGTCAGAAATAGAAATTGGATGAATTATTTTATGCTGTAAAGATTGCAAGTGTCTTGCAAAATGCTAGGTATTTTATTAAGGATTTGCCATTTTAATGTTGCTGATGTGAAATGTGCTTAACTGTGAATGTTAAAAATTGGAACAGTTTTTGCAAAACCGTGTGTATGAATATGGGTTCAAACCAAAAACTAATATAAAGTATCATCAAAAAAAGAATTTTCACTGATTATTAACTTTCTATTTCTACATTTTTGTTTTTCTGTGATTTATCCTGGTACCATTTCTGGTTGTTTATTTCTCTGCTGTTCTGGCCAATTTTAGTATTTTCTACTTTCCTTTAGAATTCTATATCCATTCTTACAGAACTTTGTATCATTCTGTATTAATTAGATGTCATAACTTAGTTAACAATGTTGATATTTGAGAGAACTTGAACAATATTTGAGAAAAAATTGTTTGAATATAAAAATAAATTTTTTACAATAATGCAGATGAACTTCAAAATATTCACAATAATAGAATATTATTCAATGCATTTATACAATTGAAAAATAATTACCATTTTTGTATATTTCATGTTCACAACTATAAACTACTTAATGATGCATAATTTCCTTTGCAAAATTGCATTACATAAAACCTTATGTACTAAGCAGTAATTAATTTTGGATGGAGATAGGGTGAGAGAACAGATTTAAAAAATTTCCTCTTGAATCTTTTATAAAATCAGCTATTATATAATATCAGAACATCAAATGTATCATGAAATAACTATAATTCTATTGAAGAAGAATTTGGTATGCTATTTGAGAATTCAGCTTGATTTTCTTACTTTCTTGTATATGAAGTATGCTAAGAGAAATTGAAATCTTTGAAGCATTTTCGACTTTTAGCTTTTCATGAATCTCCATACTTCAGATCTCCATGTGTCCAAAAAGGGAAGAAAAAAAAAATTCTAATTATGTCTGTTTAGGAACAATATAATTCAAAAATGTTCTGAGCTAGGTGGATAAAATTTGTTATATGGTATTTACATCAAATTTTGAGTGAAAATGAAAAATATTTGTCAGTATCAGTACAAGTGAACATGATAACTACAAAAAGTAAAGAGCTAGATAAATAAATTTTGGTACCAGTTTTGGTACAAAAGAATATATCCTGTAAAATTTTGAACCGAATCTGTCCATTGATTGAACATTTATTTGTCTGTGTATTTGCATCAGTATAAAAGCGATAACTTGGTAACACAACATGCTTAGATAAATAAAATTTTGTATGTTATTAAAATCATAGTTCTATGTCGAATTTTAATTTCAGTCAATTGAAAGGAAGGAGTCCAAAATGTAGGTTCATTTTTGTCACTATACTACAAAGAATAAAGCACTCTTTTGTGAAACTGAAAATAAAAATCTGATTACTCATGGCATTCATAGCCTTGCTCAAGGTCCACTATTGGGTTAGAGGTGGTACTAACATCTTTATTAGGAAGTATACAAAAAAGTTTTCAGATCACTCCTGCTAGTTTATTTTGCATCATAGTTTTTTGGGGAGGGATATTGTATTAATAATATTTGCTTCCGAATGATATTCAGATTGGTCAATAATTTAAAATTCAGTGTAGATAATTTTTAAGCAAAATTTCACTGACATTCATGTTTGTAATGCAAAAAAAAAAAAAAAAAAAAAAAACACTTTTAGGCAAATCCTAATTTTACTGAAGAATTTTATCTTTCTAATTCTAAAATAAATATTTTAAGTACTATCATTGAATTTAAATAAATTTCTGCGCATTCATACATTTTTAAAGTGAATATCTATGTCTTTCCATCCTCATTTGAGGGGAAAAAGATGTCCAAAATCCTTAACTTTTTTTTTTATTTGAAGAGAATCTTAATAATATTGCTACAACACCATGAGAGGATTTAGACAAGATTTAATTGAATACTGAAATATTTATAATATTTCTTTTTTTTCTATCTTAGTAATTTAAATTCATATTATGATATGCATTCATATTTTATATGGTAAAATTATCATGCAAAAATTATGTATTCAGATCCCCAATGGAGAATGACTTTTACAGAATTTAGCTTTAGAATTGCATTATTGTGAGTTCGAAATCATTCCACAAGAAATCTGTCATATATATTCTATCATTTACTATATCTTGAAAATCCTTGTATTGATGTATTTTGCAAATTTATATGCAATCTAACTTGTTAGTAATATATTACATCATGTTCATCATCAAATCTAGGTTCAAAATAATAAGGTTCTTTCCTATAACGTGTATAAAGCAGGGTGCCCCCCCTAGCAATTGAATAGTGTTGCTGAAGACTTCTTCTAAACTCATTAATTAATGGTATTTATAACAATAAATGTTAAATTTAATTGCAATGTTAACTTCATTATATATCTGTTGGATAAACATAATATAATAAAAGTTTTAACCAAAAGGCGAGGACTGTAATCATTTATTTCAAATTATTTATCTTTTGCTAAATTATGCCAATGATTTTCCGTTTGAAAAATCCTATGCAATAAAAATTTCTGTAGCATTGCCAACTTTAATTTCCAAATCTTAATTTGGTGAAAATTCATTACATCAAGTCTTTCATCCAAAAATATATCTGAAAAATTAAGAAATGAAGATTAATACACTTTATAACTAAGTAAACTATTAATATACAGTTATGATTTAAAAGTTTTAAACAATTTTAAGGATAGCTCTGGCATACAAAATAAATTCTATTTACAGTAGAGCATTGAGTCACGAACTGAAAAGGATGGTTGCTAAAAGAGGCTTTATAAATTAAGGGAAAGAAAATTATTCCTCAGAGAAAATTATATAGATTTAATGGAATATCCCATGAGTACAACTGCAAAAATTAACAGCATCACAAATCATATGCACAACATTGTGGAAACTTCATAGTAGAATGTTATACCAATAGTAAACTTTGGTGCACTTAAAACAAGGATTCGAATGACTCGCTGTGAGAAACGATGCATACTTCTCATGTTATTCATGAAATTGTGCGGTTATAGATTTCAAGGTTATAGATTTCATTAACAAGCAATCCCATAGAGATAATCCTTTGCATTTTTGATACTATGCATACAAAAATAAATATTTTGTTTTTGTATGCTTGACCTTACGCTCATTTCAGAATCTCAATACCAAACTATTTAATTTAGCAAAGGGATGATAAGCAGAAAATTGTGCGCATTTCTGAAATTCCTTGTTAGACCTTGACGTTGACATCCGTCTCGTTATACGTATTTTCTTTCATCTTACTCCTAGTTTAGCGAAATAAACGGCTCCTGGTGCATGAGCAAAAGCATGGAGAGTTTCAGTATCCGAGAACAGACAGTACCTTTGAAATCTGCCTTAACAATTTTTTTTTATTGTTATTATTATTTATCCCTTCCTTCAATATTATGTCCTACACAAAAAATGCTCTCCTCATAGCTTTTTTCGATTAAAGCTATAAACAGATTAGCTGTACTTTTGTGGTAATATGTTTGTGGTAATATATAATTAAAAAGTCTGAATCATAATTATTGAACTGAAGGCTTAAAATTACAGAAAAATTAACTTTGTTTACCTGAAAATTCGAAAAAGTATTCCTTTCTCTTTCTTCGTGTGCTTTTTAGGATTCTGCACTTTCGGAATTTCAAGTATCGGAATGTCTGATAGTTTCTTTAACCTTTCTTCTTCCATTTTACAGACTTTTAATTTTTTGGCTGAAAGGAAGTTTGGAAGAAAGGAAAGATATTATTATATTGATGTGTAATTCAATATAATTCCTTCCTTAATCAATATAATACAATTCCTTCCTGTAATTCAATATAATACAATTCCTTAAGATTTTATTTCTTTCCCTTGCAAAATTTATCTGGTTTAATATATCGGATAAGTCGGGTCACTTTTTCCCCTCCGGAATTCCAATAATGTTCTGAGTTTGAATTTTATGTCCCAAACTCTTGATACAAGTGAATAATTCATATTAAAAGGGTGACCATCTATATCTGTCTATTTTTAAAAATATTTTCTTTCCGTTTTTACTCTTATTTCGAGCTTGGTTACTCTATTATGACCACTTTCAATAAAGTAAACTGATAGAAAAAGTAGAAATGCAACATTTATTTACATTTTAGCTATTTTTTATTAATATACGTAATTAGCTACTTTATTGCTTTAAATTGTTGAACATTGTCAAAAGAAGCATAATCGAAGAAGCAAAAACACTAAACATTTTTGATAAAGCTTAATGACCCAACAAATCTTAGGGTGAGAAAAGATACTGATATAATGTATATATATAGTTTAACCTTTCTCGTTCTTAAAATCATTCGAGCTCAGAAACGATATATCCCTTAATTCGAATCATTCGATACAGTAACAAATATAAGAAAATTTCTTTTCCCCCACCCCCTTTTAAAACTGCAATAACAATCCGTATTCTTCTGTGTTTGATATATATATATATATAGGAAGAAAACTGATGGTTTTGAAGCAAATTTTTGTTTGGAGCATCTCTTGAGAGACCTCCCTGTCCCCGAAATCCATTTGGCGAATGTCTCTAACGAATAAAGCACGTTTCAATCAATCACACATAATGAAAAGAGCAAGAAATTTCGCAAAGAAATCTAGACGTGTCTGGCATCTACCGTAGTTTCAATGAGCCGGCGTTTGGGTTATTTCAATAGCGATATAGTTAAATCGACATGGAAACAGCAATAACTCATTAAACGAGTTCCATTCACAATTTTACGATAAGCAAACGTACAAGCCAAATGTTTTTTACGTTTTATATTTTTATAAGTAATGAGTACGAATATCGCAGATTAAGTAAGATTCTAACCTTACTTTAAGCGATCTCTTCTCGATGTTAAAGGAAGGATAGCGATGTCTTATAAAAACATATCCGATGAAAAATTTAAGTTATATTATGTATAACTTGAATACATAATATGTTAGTGAAATCGATTAATTACTGTAAATTTACTCGTGAAATATATCTATTTTGCTAAATTTAGATATATTTATAAACATCTTTTCTTTACTGAATTGCCTCACGGTTTGTTCTATAGTGAGTTAATTTTAATTACATGTCTACATTACTGTCGCCTCACCATTTCATTTTAGTTATATTAACGTCCAATTCTGAAGCAATATGGCTATTTTGGGAGATACTGCAATCGTTTTTCCATATGGCATTATTCGAAATACAAACGTCGCAAATTATTGTTTTGGGACAGCCATTATATATTAATTTTCATTCATTATATCTAAGTTACATTACCTGCATTCTCAAAATCGCCATTTGTGGGTAGCCTTTCCTTTATTTCAGTAATTTCTGAATCCACAATAAGAATATTTGATGAATTCTGAAATTAGATACATTTGCATATTAATTAATAGAATGATAAAATGCTCTCTATTCATCTCAAGATAATTTCAATTAGAATTTTTTAATTTTATTCATTCGTCCGATTCTTCAGTTGCTGAATAGTATAACGTAATAATATGACAATTTATCTTTTAGATCAATGAAAAATTGGCACTCATTTTCTCCTTTTAAAAAAAAAATTCTTTAAAGATTTATTTCTACCATTATTTGAAACTACTTTTTTAATTTTTACTACCTTTATCTTTAAAAAACATTATATTGATAAATTGTATTTAAAATGTAATCTGTTTGTGTAAATAGTTAGAAATCCAGCAGTGTATTGTTGTACATTGAAAAAAAAAATTATTGAGAAATGCGATTTAGAGTAACACAACTGAATATGATTCTAACTTTGCATTTTATAATTTAAAAAATGGACAATTTGACATAAAAATATTGCACAATATAAAACTTTTATGAACAATTCTAAACGCAATTGAACTAAATATATTTTAATTTCTTTATGCAGTGATCTTCATATGTTAACTTAAAAGATCGAAATTAAAGGACGTCCATATTCTCCGATGAGTATTCGGCACATGCCAAATAAATTGGTGAAATATCGAAATTTCGATTATATTCTTTTGCATTTGAACTCTCTACGGCTTATGTTGACGATCTGATTGGATGTGAGACAAGAAGAATCAGCCAGAGAGGTGAACAGAACAATTCAAACTGCTGCAGTAAATAAGATTGTATAACGTTTCTCATATAATTTTTGTGTCAGTCTTTTATTAGTATTATTTTATTTTCTAATTTAGAGTTATTGCTCGTTTTAAATTCGGTGGTTTATTTACATCTATTGTTACTTAAGCTTTTTCATATTTTGTTATACAAGGTGGTCACACATCCTAATTGAAACACCCCTATTCTGAGCTCTCTATACATCGAACTACTCTGTGTAAAGTCTCCAAAATTGTTGAATATACTATTCAAAACATAGGGAAAAGGATTACAGAGGGAAAATTTAGTTCCAAAAACTCCGAATGATGCCGCTGTACAACATAAAATATACTGAAAAGACAAAAATAATCACAAACACACACACATGCGGTATGGAATTTTTTAATTTTATTGCTGATATGAAAAAATGAAGAAATTGAAATTGTCATTATAAGTGCAATTTCGCACTGCAAACACAAAAAATTGCATAGACTCTTGTCTCACTGTTACTATTCTGGACATAAAACGGGACAGAGCTGGGAAAATGTCATTCTAACCAGCGATAGCTTCGCGCGTTGCTTGTGAAGTTGTTTTATAAAAACAAGAAAATTCTGCAGCTGCACTTCGAGAGTTTCGTCGACTTGAGAATTTACTCAAAGCAACAGAAGGTACCAAAACATGCCCAAAAATTTTGTTGTATCCCAAATGCTGCAGAGCCAATGTCTTGATTCAATTACCTTTATGCAAGATGGAGTGCCTCCGCACATTGGACTCTGTACAGCAGTTCCTTGGGCAACATTTTACTAATGATAGAGTAATTTAGTCGCGCTTTTCCGACAACCTAACCATCTTGTTCTACAGATCTTAATTCCTGCGATTTTTGATGTGGGGATACTTAAAAAATATTGCAGTTGCGATCCGCAGTTGAACAAGCTGTCCACAGAATGCAGATTTTACATGTCGAAGGAGGAAACCATATTAAACAGTTTCCCCTGTATCGATAAGGTCTTTGTTATTGAACGTTTGATACGTTCGAATAAAATGTATAACAAATGTATATTATCAGCATATTTTCTGTTGTACAGCGCCATCGATCGGTATGTCTGGAACCACTTTTTTCCCCTAATCACTTTCCCCATGTCTTGAATAGTATGTTCAACAATTTCGGAGCCTTTACACTGAGTAGTTCGCTGTACAGATAGGCCAGTGTAAGGAAATATGGACGATAAAAGAAAAGATAAAAAGTGTAAAAACTAGAGTTAAATTGGGTTAAGGCCCATATTGGGATATATAGTAATGAAAAGACGGATCAATATGTAAAGTTGGCGGCACAGAAAGAGGGTGTTGATATGGTTGTTCCCAAATCAAATGGTATCTTAAAATGGGAATTAAAAGAAGAAATAAAGCTGCATTGGTTTGACAAATGCTATATGTCCGAAAACGGAAGAGTAACTTTCGATTTTATTCCTAATCTTGAAATAAAAATAAGAAGATACCATCCACTGATAATTCAAATTATATCAGGACATGGGAGATTTGCTGCATATTTCCAAAGATTTGGAAGAATGCAGGAAAATAAATGCATTTGTGGAGGAATCGGTACTGCTTACCACTATTTAAAGGAATATATTGAAATCTCGGAGTTAAGAAAAAAATCTGAAAATTATAAATAATGACTTAAGTACAGTACTGATGGTTCCAGATAATCTTAAAACTCTGAAGGACATAATGTCAAAAATTGTCAGTTTTTTACCAACTATTTGAGAGTTTGTAGATAAGGAAGAAGGACAGTGATTGACCACTTTGTGGCCAGTTACCTCGAAGAGAATGTCAGTTTGACAAATCGGTCAATGCAAGGATGGACAATGCTAAAGATAGCAGTCGGCCACAATAAATCCTGTCGATACTGCTACGTTCAATGGTGGCGGGGTAGTCGGCTGTACGCAAGAAGAAGAAGAAGCCCAGTGTAAGGGTGTTTTAATTCTGGCCATCTTGTATATCATAATATGTTTTAATAATAAAGTATGATTGAAAAAGTTGCAATTTTATTTTAACATAACAAAAATATTTTTAATCAACATTCACTATTAATATATGTGGAATATCAACATTGGGAACGAGTAAGTGAGAAATGATGTTTAGCAAATATTTCGGACACATGCGAAGCGACTATGAAATCTCTGGCGAATACCAACATTTGTCAGAAATCAGTATTTCATACCGACATATATATTTGAAAATTCTCTTAAATTTATCTAACATAACTAAAATTCTCTCCTCATATAAACATTTCATGATTTTTTTCTGTTGTCCAAAAGTTAATTAGAAACCCTAAACGTAAGTATCTGGAATAATAATCGATTTAATATTGTAGATGGAACTTTGTGCACACATATCTAGTTCTGGAAGACAGGTAACAGCAAAGTAACATGATAAAAATTAAAATTCCTTCAAATGAGATATAATAAAAAGGAATCAGAATTTGACATCTTCTTCTTACTAATAAAAAATAGCTTCACATTGAATCGCCATGATGAAAATGAACTTGTTCATTAATAGCTGTGATAAAAAATACCAACAGCAACGATTTCAAATTCTAAAATGTCCTTGCTGTGAATTGAAGCCGTACAAATGTTCTTTTTGGGTATTTCGAATATGTTTTAATTGATTGTGAATTGGTGATCTTGCTGATCACGCCATTCAGCAAACTTTCTCCAGAAATTCATCCTGGATAAGAATTCTGATTGGCTTGCATTGCCGTCCATAAAAATAAAATAATCACCAATATTTCCAAGGAAAATATCCTCTTTATATAGACATGCATCACAGAACTCATACTCAAGACTATTATCAAATCGAACCTATCAAATGGAGGTGGTAGCAATTGCTGTCTTCGGATGACGAATAGTCAAGAATCACTCTGTCTATTGAATATTTGCTCATCAATGAAAAAAGAATGGTTCTAATGTCTAGGCAGTAGACTACTGCATATTGAATTCTGTTTGCTATGGAATATACAAGGTGTACTAGACTACAAAATCTTTTATTTTCACAAAGGAAATATATTATTATCAGTTATAATATAGCAGATAAATATTGCATCAACAAGGCGTTGAGTAGGCGAAAATTTCTACTTGATGCCTTAACTAGGAATAGCACGCTCAGACTCATTAATATCACAGAACTATGGAGAGAAAAAATCGGCTTAAATGTCAAGAGTGAAACCTCGGCAACTTTCTCGTACAGCGGTGGAATCGTACTCGAATAATTTTATCAACGAACCTGCCAAAATTAGATTCAGTTAATCTCTCATGCATCATTTTGACATACATTCTCAGATAGATAACATACAATAAAATGTCTCTGATTCTGGACATCAGTAATTTGAATATCCAAATGTCACCTATGTAAGTACTAAGGGCATTATTACATTACTGTACATAGTACTCCTTAAATTAAATTTCATCTGTTTAAATTTAGTGCATTAAAGTAAATTGCACAAAGCTATTTATTAGAAACATACATTTTGTTATATAAGCTTTTCAATACTTAAAAAAGGCATAATTTTTTTCTCTCTCAATCGAAATTATCAATGGGAAGGATTTCCTTTTTCAATATTGTTCCAACAAAGTAATATAAAATTTTTATTATAAAAATCAATATTTATTTTTTTAAAAAATAAGCCCTCATGAGTCAATGAAGAGCATCATTAACAAACATAAGAATAAAAAATTTATTTAAAAGAATTCAAATCAATAGCCTTCTTTCATGCATGTTTTTCATAAAAGCACAGTTGTATAAAAACTATAGGGGTTGCTATCAATGCGAATTTCGTAGGGACTTCATCTGGATTTATAAAATAGATTTATGAGGTCAAGCCAAATTATGGATCTGAGGAAGTTTTAAATGCAGTTGGAGATTGTTCTCTCAATAAAATGTATTCAAATATATAATTAAGAAAAACACAATACAATGTGACAAAAGAGATGTTTTGGTATTAATCGAGACAGGTCAATAGATGCAACTTTCAATTCGGCGGATTTGCTAGTCAACTCGTGACCTGAGATTTCACATTGCAGTTGATTTTTAAAATCGATCAGGCAAAATAAACAACTGAATTATCAAATCCTAGTAAACAGGTATTTATATTGACAAAACATACTTTCAAATCTGTGCTAACAATTACAGTTTTTTTTTATATATACGCATTTATTTAATTTGATTTGTTTCATATTTCTGAAGAGGAAATAAGTTGGTTTTTGTTTTGTTTTTCCCGCGGTCATTTCTGATGTACCAGAATTCTTAATTTTTGTATAATGCTTTAATGTTTCCAGAACTTAATTATAAATTAATTGATTTATTTTAATTTAATTTTAATTTCAATATCAGAAGATTCATAATTTCAGAAAAAAATTATAATAATGAATTACGAAATATATGAAAGACTAAAAAGATTAGTAATTGAATCTTTTAAGAGCGCTTTATTAATAAAATGTTGAAAAGAAACAAAAAATTATCAAGGCTATAAAAGTGTTGTCCCCCCCCCCCCCCCCCCCCCGCTCCTTCTCACTCTCAAAAAATTGTAAATTTTAAAGCGAAGTAAATTAAGTGAAGCATCTTTTATATGTAGTTCAAGGGAAATAGAATAACGTATAAATGAGAAGATGGATAATCGAAATTTTAATAAACAACTTCACTAATTATAAATTTAAAACTAATGCAAATTCTTTAAAAAAACGACACACTTTTAATATATTACCACACAATATTGAGAAAAATAATTAAATTTTAAAATTACGCATTTATTATAAAAGCAAAAGAATTCTTGAGCACTAATAATATGCTTCTTATTTTATACTATTTATGTGATGTGGGTAGGTATTTATCTTTAAAATTGTTTTTCAAGGGATTCTATTGCATCTTTGGAAGATGATAAAATAATTTCTTAGCAATCTTTTTCATCTCTTAAAATGATATCTCTCTTGCTTTACTAGAAAAGTTTTCTCTCTTAAATGGGACGTAAAAAGATATTATAATGGCAGAATATATGCAAATTTTAGAAAAGGAGGAAGCGACATACAGCCCAATATTTGCTTCCTTTTCATCATATAAACAAAGAACTACAAATATTGGTACGAATGAATACGGACTGTGATTAAGCGACGTGTAAATGAAAAAGCGTTTAAACAATGCTTTTCTAAGGTGCGTCATGAAGTTATATAAAATTTCAATTTCATTTGGGTATTTCTCTTTGCGCTTTATGCTTTCACTATATCATATTGTTTTAACTTCTATGTTTTAATAAAAAAAATATATGTTCTACTTCCATTAATATACAGTGTGACTATAATTAAAGTTATGATTTAAAAAACGATAATTTTTAAACTACTGGTCGGAATGGCTTGATATTTAACCGAACAATCGTGAGGCAATGGAATTTTCTTTGGTGAAGGAAAAAAAAAGTAGTTCCAAAATGTGCCGATAGATGGCACTGTCAGGGTTCATATTGTCTGGAGATATGCGAATTACTTATACGTGACATGCGCAGCGCAAACATAGCTGCCATAAAAATGCATAGCACCAGCTCTTTGCCTGAATGCTTCATCATGACTCGGACTATGAAGGATCGCACTATACTCTTGAAACTTCTGACGAACGATGACTGTGCACTTACAACTATAAGGAAGTTTCGGACATTAAAATCCGTAAAATCAAGTCCAATAGCCACAAATGGTCTGCGAAAAAGGATTGCTAAATTCGATGAGGTTCATTTGACGTGAAACGGGGTAAAGGAAGGAAACGGTTTTGGCTGTGGCAGTGGAGGACGTTGCTACAGCATTGCAAGAATAGACTGTGATGCTAGAATCAGCATTTCACGAGGAGTTGGCGAATGCTGGATATGCTGATCAACACTGTGAATAAAGCCCTACAGAACATCTTACTCTGTTATCCGTACAAGATAACTCATGTGCAGCAGTTGCTACCTGCTGACCTGGAAACACGTAAATCTCTTGCACTACGATTTCTTGCCCGGAATCAAGTGGTCAACGGATGACCATGGAACGTTCTGTGGTCTGACGAAACCTACTTCCATTTGCCCTGTTCTGTAAATACGAAAAATTGCAGGATATGGGCGATCGAGAATCCTTTCCGGCTACAGCCATTACCTCTTGAGTCTGAACAGGTCACTGTGTAGTGCGGAATAACGGCAATGTTTATCGTCGATCAGTTTTTCTTCGACGAGATCACACCTGAGGATCCAGTTACGTGCAAAGTTATTGTCAAGTGGTATGAAGCACTTTTGCGTAACCATGTCAATGTGTGCATCAATGTAGCATCAATGTGTGGATCGCACAATATTCATGTAAGATGGCGCTCCTCCGCATATTGCTACTCCTGTGAGCATTTATGCTACTCTTTTAGGAGATGATTTGATCATATGCCGGCATTTTTCAAAAACGTAGCCGTCACATTCCCCTGACTTAAACCCGTGTGATTTCTGACTTTGGGGGTACCTGAAGAATGTTGTTTACAGCGGACGGATTGAGTATCTAGCAGACTTGAAGATAAGCATCACATACTACATCCATGGTATCAGTACAGATCCCTCCGAACTGTTGTAGAGCATGCCGTTTTGCGTTTCCAATTAGTAGCGGAACAAAGTGGAGGGCATATCGAACAACTTATGCCTTAACCACCCATCAGTAAGGTGTTTGTTCCATGAAGCTTTTCTTTGTTTGTTTGTTTCTTTGTCATTATCACTATTGTCGCCGCTATAAACATGTATTCTTGTTTTATCGCTAATAAATTTTTAGTAAACCCCTGAACTCTATTGTTTTCTTTTGGCTAGCAATATTCCTTTATTTAACAAATCCATTTTTGGTCTTTCCCCTGGCAGCTCCATCTAACGGTATATTTTGGAACTTTTTTTTTTTTTTTTTCCTTTTCCAAACAAAATTTCTTTGTCTCACGATTGTTCTGCTAAAATATCAAGTCATTCTGGACCAGTAGTTTAAAAATTATAGATTTTTGAAATCGTACCTTTAATTATAATCACCCTGTATGTTCCACTTTCATTAATACATGTTCTACTTTCATAAAAATATATTGTTACAAATTTGTAATACCGTTTTCTTGATGAGAAAAATGAAGGTTCTAGAAGGTGCAAGTATTTTGACTCTGTCTTTATAGGAATCGAGAACTAAAAATACTTATAAAAATTTTCATGATCTGGCGGAAAACTTATATAAACGCGAAGGACTGAAGCGATTCAGTCATTTTTGTCTTTGGAATGCTGATCCCGTTGCAATCTGGTGACGCAAAGCGTTGTTAATGGTTCTGTTGCTATTTGGTTAAAGATTTACTATTTGCAAGTGTGGTTCTCATTTCTACAAGTGCTAATCTTTGTGTACACTTCGACTGTGTGTTTTGTTTCTTCAAAGAACCAGGCTGTTGTCAGTTGTTGAGCTTGTTGGCTTTCTTTCACTTTCTTTCACTTTCATCCACCGGAAGAATTTTCGTAAACATCTCGTCTTACATTTATAAAAACATGTTTTTTAAGACTTTTTTTATTTTTATTAATTTATATCTGATTAAATTTCGTTTATTTCTCATTTCTTGCAAAGAGAAAGATCTTGAATAATTCATGTAAGTCATGGATAAAATGCAAGATGATTCTTAATTGATACTTACATCAGAATTATGGATCCTTTCTTTATGGATATTTTCTACAATATGTGAAGATTCAGTTACTTCTGTAAATAATAATAATAATATTCTTTTAGTCAAGAAAATTAAAACTTTCGAAATAATAGTAATTTTTTTTTCGAATGTTAAAATAAAATTATTTAGAATGATTCCCGCCCTTACTTTGATTGTTATCTAGAAAAGTAAGCAGAAATTGATGCTCTGCTGCAGAGTAAAATTCATTTTTAGATGATTTGAAGCATATTTTAGTGCAGAGTTTCCAAGGATATATATCTGATATTTTATTTTAAGTTCAAACAAAAGAAAGTGCTCTAGAATAGTTATTTCTATTATAAATTTATTACATTTGTAGTCCTTTACTAAGAGTCATTAAAAATGAAATCATTTTATTAAACATTTAAAACCTGTTAATTGTAGTAAATTGAAGCTACATATCAACATCTTTAAATAAAAAAAATTCATAATTTAGAAATTAATTTTTAAATCTCTCTTTTTTTTGCGATTTTTATATTAATTTTTATATAAAAGAGAAAGAAAGAAACTTATTATAATTTAAGGTAAAATCTTAACGTTTTCTTTTCAAAAAATTACTAAAATAAACAAATTAATTAATCAGTTTAATTAATTAATTAATTTGACAAAAACTACTTTTTTTCATGTTTAATATTATTTTGTATTAATAAATATTTTGGTAATGTTCATGACAGGATCACATAAAAAATTTTCTAGTGAACACATGATATATAAAAGTTTAAATAGACATAAATTTGTTCAGAAAAATAAAAAAAATAAAAATAAAAAAATCATTATTTTCATCAATTTCAAACCAAGAAATACTTTCAAAGGATACAAATACTTAATTTAAATAAAGATGTGCACACTGTTAATTCCTTCTTTTTTTGAATAATGTTTAAAATATGGAAAATGACATTCTGTAAAAATAGAATAAAATTCATGTAAATCTATAAGCTTTGGGTATGTTTATTTGCTTGAATAGTTTATTAAAAATTTTATAATCACATATTATTTATCTCAGTTTTTGTGTATATTTTATAAAACTTATAATACTTGGTTAATATATATTAAAATTTAATTATTTCTTTGTGCTCCCAAACTAAAATTGAAAAATGTGCACTCATACTATTGGGAAAAGGAATTGGTCTAATATATGTAATAGGATCTCGCTATAATATTTGATGGGTTTTCTTTTCAAAAAAATAATTGTAGTATAAAAGTTTTATAATACTAAAAGCTAATTTATTAATATGATAATTTTATAATCTGGAGACTTCTGAAAATTATGTCATACGTGAACCAAAATTCGCTAAAACATTCTACAATAACGACCATTGAGTTTGAAATAACCAAATTTTTTATGTATTTTTTCTTGCTTTATCAGTAGAAATTTTTACAAAATTTTATTTATTTCGACATTAAAATAAATTGAAATTTATTATTTAAAATTTTATTTTATTCACTTCTACCATTCATTTAAATATTACGCAAAATATGCTTAATTTTATACTTTTAAAAATAATGTTAATTTAAAATATCAGTCAAGACTTCGTAAATCACAAAATTACTTGATATTCTTCATTTTCGCATGTGTAGGGAATAAAAGTAAGATGCATTTTTCATCCAAAATATTAATAATAAATGCGTTATCTAATAAAGTTTTGATGACTGGATTTTTTTCATTCTATTTATGATTATATACAATATTATAATAATTGCAATTACGGCGGATTAAATTTATAAAATTTGAAATTTTTTTGAAGAATATTGAGCATATAAACAAACACAAATTGTCCTTTTCTTTTTAAAAAATATGGAGTTCATTATTAATTATTCGTGCATTAATTATAAAGAAAAATAAGTTAGTCAGTATGTTTGTAAAATTAAAGCTACAATCTTACAAAATATTTATAGGTAATAAAATTCTCATTTTTAAATAATTTGTACCGTTCTGTAAATGACATTATATCAGCTGAAGAGTAAAAATACTTGCTTGAACATACGGAATAAAATATTATGGCAATGGAAAGCATTTTTATTTTATTTTATTTGCTGCTGACGAAATATTCTTTGTATATGCTTATATTACAAATGATATTTGATTAGCGTAATGCAAGATCAGTTGTGTTTGAATGCCAAATAAAATACTATCAACATTTCATGAATGGATCCGTAAGTGTATCGTTTTAGAGGTATCAGAAAACTTTACATTACTGAAAAACTACCTGCAGGAATGAGCTTAAATTTTTTATACAAGCATAAAATGACCTTTCCCTTCGATTTATGCCCAGATTTAATTATGTTGCCATTTAAATAATTAAACTGTAGTTTTTCAATTTTCTTCGCATATTAAAAATTATTTTTTAATGATATGTGAAAAATGCGTAGAATACGTTATATATTCATAACAAAAAAAGTTGAGGTGAATAACTATATTATTTTTAAATATATGAAATAAAAGTTCAAAATTTTATTTTAACACTAGAAGGTCAAAATGTTCACCAACTCATAATTTCGAAACGAATAGATTTAAAATAATAAAAATTTGATTTCCGAGAAGATCTTTTTATATAGTTTTAAAAAGTGGTGAAAAAAATGAGTATTGCTGTTGGAAATTTTAATATTTTTTTTATTTATTTAAATATGTAGATGGCACCTTATGAAATTTTTAACTCAAAAAATTTTAAGAATACGTTAATTCCTTTTGATTGATATCTTTTTGAATGAATTGGCAACACCAGCGATTAGCATTGCTTCCCGCACATTAAGAGCTTTCTGATAGACAAAATACGTTGTCTCTAGCTCTCTTCTTGTATATATATTTTGTAAATAAAACTCTTTCTGTTTTCTCACGATTTGTTGCTTTTAATTTTAAAGTATTTTAAAGTAAAGTTTAAAGTAATTTTAGTAAGTTTAAAGGTCTTGAACGAGTAAAACGTGACAGTATGTTATCAAACGTGCTTATGTCTGTTTGTCACTCAAAACATAGTAAAAAAAATGAGCGAAATAAAGAGAAAAAGTTAACAATAACAAATTCTTTCTATAAGAATCCGAGCCCATTGCGCTCTATGAAATCCATGAATTTGATTTCTCACGTCTATTTTTTCGGGTTAAAAGTTCAAATCGCCTTTAAATTTTATTGCCTTTAAAGGAATCAAAAATATTCTATTGTGGTGGAATGAATATCATTATAATCATGCAAAGAAAGCAAGAGGACGTATGTTTTTTTTTGGTGGGGGGACATATCTTTAATGATAACATTTTACACAAACAAACACGAAAGACAAGATATTAACGCGCGCACCTTAACAGAACAGCATCTTATCTCTTCATATTTACAATCGCAGTGCACCATGGGATGCGTACCTAATCAAGCATCGCCATCTATTATCCAAAAGAGAAGATAGAGTAACGCAACTGTTTTACTATCACATGTATTTTAATTTAAAAGAAATGAAACATTAAATACTTAAAAAGATGACTAAAAGTAAAAAAAGAAAAAATGAAAGAAAGATTAGACGAAAGAATTTACTTAGTAGCAAGAATTTTTCTCTTTTGATTTTCTGGGATACGTTCACTATATAGTTCATTTTGTGATAGATTTCATAGCATATTTAGT
>JAPMOR010062605.1:114879-128236 GCA_026543865.1 Argiope aurantia | reverse complement strand
TTATATACTAGCCGCCTTTGGCGACCAGCCGGTTCGCCAGTATTACCGCTCTCTACAATTTTCAATTAAATATTTTAAGTAACTGGTCTCTTAATACATTCTCAAAAAAAAACCTTTTTAATCTTCAAATTTTGCTTACCAAGTCATACCAAACTTATACTGTTGCTTAGATCGTTTCGTTCAATTTACTATATATATTTTGCTAATTTGTTCTCATTTCCGGTAAAACTTCAACTTTAATTTAAAGTGGAAATGATGAAATTGCAATTAATATAAAGATATTTTTTAATAAAACCAAGCCTTTTATTTTATTTATCATCTTTATTGTTATTTATTAATTATTATTATTATTGAATATGAGTATTGTAAACAGAATCGCTCGGTATATAAGTCTTATGTGAACTACACAATATTTTTCATAATTTATGCAATATCTCAAAGAATATTTCAACAAAAATTTCTCAGATTCAGCATAAAATTCAGTTTTTAGTTTTGCTTTCAAATTTTAGAAAAACTCAACATTTTCATAATCTTAGGCGAATTAATCTTGAGAAACCTGCGCGCTATTGGCGTATTTTCTTTGAAACGATCGATGGAAAATCTAAAATTATCCTTTTTTTATTGAATAGTAATATTCCAATTTTCATAAATCAGTCAGCTTAAATGATTGATTTATTTGATTGGAAATTAACTCTTTTTATTTAAAATATTAGTGTTTCAAGAACATTTTGTTAATCGTGATTTCCACAGCAGAAGCTTTATGTAAAATCAAAAATTTGTTATTTATTAGAGCATTTATTGAATCAAGTTAAAATAAAATATAATCAATTTCCATTTAGACCATTTTAGCAGATCTGTGTCTTACTAAAGGTTTACAAATTAGCTGTGTGGCCTTGATTTGAATGGATATCCTATTCATATTAAACAGAACTTGCCTTAAAATAAAACTGATTTATTGGATTAATAATATAGAGAGTGTAAAAGATCATGAAATAATTTATCTTGAATTTATTTTTTAGAAAAAAATAAATACATCTTATTTGTTTCATTTCCTACAGACGATTTCATTTCCAAAAAGATTTAATTTATTTTTAATTGGAGCTTTAATCAATGTGATGGCAACACTTTGAAAAAGGTTATTTTTTTCCCATGAATGCAAAACGCGCTCGTGCAACTAAATTTTATTTTTATTTTGTACGAAAAAAATTGTTGAAAAATATAGCTAAAATATTTATTTAAAAATTCATTAAAAATAGAAAATTAATTTTAAGGTTAAAACATTGGTATCATTTAAAAGATAAATTTTTGATCTTAAATTTCATGTAAAAATGTTTTTTGTGCGATAATATTTTCGGAAGTTATAGCAGGAACACGTCAAAATTCCGCTTAATTTTTAAATAAATAAAATTCTAATTAAAAATTCGAAAAAATAACCCCCAAGTGCACATTCCCGGCCTTCAAGGTATACACGTGCCAAATTTGGTAGCTGTATGTTGAATGGTCTGGCCTTTAGAGCGCCAACACACACACACACACACACACATTGAGCTTTATTAAAAGTGTAGATTTCTATATGTATCTAGCAAGATATTTAGAATTGTACAGTCTTTTGATAGAAAAAAAAATGTAGGAGGTTGGAAATGGAACTATTTTATATAAAATAATATTTATTAGTATCATTTCATTGATAGAATAGCCATCTTTGGCGAACAATTTATTCATCAACAACATTATTTTTCCTGTACGATAAACTATTAATAAGGGATGCATAACTATTCAAAATGACAGTAATTTTGTTTGATAAAGTTGAAAATTATGAATTTTGTGATTTATGCGGGAAAGAAGTACCTTTCTCCTACACTTGCTAACGAAATAAAGCAGCTTAATATTAAGTATTTAAAGTTAATTGATTGCTTATGTTAAATCGAACAGCAAAACTGATAGGTAAAAAAAACTGAAAAATGGCAATATACTGATTGAAATATTATATATATTGGATGAAAGAATAATATAATATTTAAAGAGAAAAAACGAAATAACCTGTAAAAAAATTAATTTTCTAAAAGAATATCAAAATAAAAAAATTTTAAATTATTTAGCGAGTTAATTACCAGAATTTTTCAAGTTATAAATTTTGTGAAACATAAAAGCTTATTTACATTTTTCTGAAACAAAATGTCTACAAGAAAATAAGTTCAAATTATAACTGCAAATATTTGAAATCCATGAGTAAATTCAAAGCAAATGCCCTCAATGACTTTTTAAAAAGCAAATAAACCAACTGGAAGCTGGATCGAAAATATATTTTCTTTAACGAAAATTTAAAAAAAAAAAAAAAAATCACTTCTATTCCATGAGGTTAAGAGGAAAAACCTGTTTTTTAAAAATGTGTAATCTATATCTATACTTTTAAATAAAGCTCAATGTGTGTGTGTGTGTGTTGGCGCTTTACAGGCCAGGTCATTTGACCTACAGCTACCAAATTTGGTACATGTATACCTTAGAGGTCGGGAATGTGCCCCTGGGGTCCCTTTTTTTGAATTTTTAATTAAAATTTTAATTATTAATTAAAAATCAACTTTCCCGCCAAAAAAATCTTCCATTTTCCCCACCGCCAAATGAGTACGGCTTCAGTTGTTTTTTCCCAACAGTAATGAGGCTAGGGTTAACATTTTTCTGCCGATTATTCCAAACGATTCTGTTTATTTTCTTAATGTTTATGCATTTAAAATTAAACATTGTTAATTAATCCATCTTTCAGATTCATTCTGAAGTACTTTTGAATTAAAATAACACAGAATAAAGGAAATTAAAAATGTCTAATCTGCATAGTTACCCCAACTGGAGTAGAAAAATTCACGCATTTGCGTCACCGTAACTGGCGTTGAAAATTCACGCATACGCATTGTGTTCCGATTGTTGACAATATTATCAATGGATGATTCTTGATTTAAATTATTTTTAGGTTAGTTGCATGCTTTTGTAATTAAATTGTATTTATGTTAGTTATATATTTTTTGTATATGCTTATAGTTTTAAGTACATCGTTTTTTAAGTAGTTTTTTTAAACCTGTTTTCGACCGATTATTTTAAACGATTCATTTTATTTTCTTAGTGTTTGATACATTTAAAATTAAACATTGTTAATTAATCGATCTGTTCATGATGAATTTGAGAAAATTTTGTTGAGAAATTCTTGAGATATTACATACATTAAGAAAGATATTCTTTAGTGCCCATAAAGTTTAAACGCTCAGTGACTCTGTTATCAGTAATCATATTATAAAAAAAATGCTTTGTTTCAGTAAAAAAATATTATTATATTAATTGCAGATTAATCCTTTCCACTTTAATTTAAAGCATAAATTCTACGAGAGGTAACAGAAAATTAGAGAGATACATATTACGTTATGACTGAAGGCCTTTACAATATTATGAGTGAATTATATGACTATCAAAATTTGAAGTTTTAATATATTTTGATGAAGAATCTATTAAAGTAGGAATTGCGTAAAATATTTAGTTATTAAAATTTAAACGAACATTAAGTTGGCGAACCGGCTGGTCGCCAAAGGCGGCTAGTATTAAATAAAACGTAAGTGGAAATCTACTTTCGAGTTTACGTGTCAAAGAAAGCAAATTCTGTTAACCATAGTTTTAATAATGAAGAAAGATAACTTATTAAAATATTTGGCGGAATACTGAAGTTTGTTTGATTTTCATTACAACAATGAAAAGTATTGTGACAAGTCATAAGAAAAAATTAATTTACTGAAACGAAAACTTTGTTCGATAGTTAAGTGAATATCATTAAAAAGGCATTTTTTTTAAAAATATCTTTCTCTCTCTTTCTTTCTCTTCTCTCTTTTTTCGACTCTTTCTTTCAAACAACGTTTTTGGTAGATATCGCAGATAAATCTCTTAGATTTTGAAAAATAGACAGTGATTATTTTCTAATTTTGAAAAGTACATGTGACAGCATATGACGCAAATCAAAAGGATGGGATTATTTTTAATTCCAAGTATTAAAAGACGACGATGGGTGATTATATCTGCTCATTAACCAAAGGAAAAAAAACATTCCTCTTTGAAGTCAATGTCTAAAAAAAAGCCTCATTTTTTTTAAAATCATAATGTAAACAGTGAAAAAAATAGGCGACCGAAAGATCTGATGAAATAATGATATTGGATTGACTATCATTACAACAATAAAAAACAAAGTAACAAGTTGTGTTTTAAAAAATATATTGATTTTTTTTAAAAAAATTGTTATTACTAGGATACTAATTTTTTTTTTTTAATTTTGAAGTGTTAAAAATAAATTTTTATGCTGTAATATGTTTTGAAATTATTGAAGAAAAATTTAAATTTCGATTAATTTTTAAGAAATTAAAATTATAATCACTTTAAAAAAAACTTCCTTGGTGAATATCTATTACCCAAAAAAGTAATTACGTCGAAATTTGGTAGCTTTAACGAAATGTTGTATTCTAAGCATAACGACTTTTATATCTTACTATCTATAGTACGCCAGTCTTAAAACATTATCATTAAAAGAAAAAAATCACTACTTTTAGAAAAAAAAAAAATTCTTCACTACAACATTTATTTTTGGGTGACACGAATTACTGATGCTTACGAAATCTTATCTGAACTGAAGCCATTTGGAAACCAGCACTCCCATTAAAAGATGAAGGTAATGGCAATAAACAGAGAGCAAATTTACGAAAAGAGATAAGTGGCATAAAATCTCCATTAGTAGCACATTTTTCGAGTGTTTTAAAAGCCAGGTTTAGGTAAAGGGTTATAAATTTAATCTTGGATATGATAATCCTCGTCTTGGAGGAAAAACAGTAGAAATGACTGTAATAAAAAAGACTTTGAAAGCTTTTTAGTTCCCCGAATAAAAAAGTGAAAATATTTCACTTTTATGAAATGGAGATCGAAAATTCAGGTCACAGAAAGTTTTGTTGACGAGAAAAGACCTAATCAGTTTTTGGTTTTATGTCCTTTATTCAGTATTTTTATTTTTATTTATTTATTTATTTATTTGTGATTTAACTAAACATCTTTTAAAGGAAGGTGTTTAGGGGAAATACTTCATAAAGGGACTATTTATGAAGCAGGTGACAAATAATGCTTTTCCATAACGCTTTTATTAGTATTGAAGTATTCCAATTTTCTAATTCACAGTTATATTTGAAATTATCAAGCATTTGATTATAATCTTTTTTCTACTATCAAATTCAATAACTTAATTATTGTTATTTAACTTCATTTTCGATTCAGTTGCAGAATTAAGACCGTCGCGCAACAAGTGTAGTGTGCTTATTTTTGAATACAATATTTTCGTAGAACATCAAATTAACATTCCAATTCTGCTTTGATTCAAAATTTGTTATTGCATTATTAAAAGTAGTTTTTTTTACCCAATTTTCATAATTATCTCTCTTTTATACATCATCAACTCATTATTAGGTAGAGCTTCAATAGTTCTACCTAATAACAGAACAACAGTTAGTTCGTTAGCAAAACAACAGTTAGTTCTTTAATGCGCGACACCATTTTACAATATATATTTAAAACTGCGATCAAAATGACATGTTACTAAAATATAACGATCATTTATGAGAACGAAAAAATATTTCCATATTTATATAGAATATGCAAAAATATTATATCACCCATTGAAAGATAAGTAAATATTCATAATTAATTAAATTGATAAGAAATAATTATGGCTTACGAAGAAAATTATCTATTCATTTAGAGTTACAACAATCTTCTCAAATTTAAAAACCTCATTCGTTTGAATTAAATAGAATCTGAATTTAATAAAAATTTTAAGATTAAAATTATATTCAGAAGTTTCGCTTTCGTTAAGTGGATTTTTATTTAGATATTTGTAAGCTCTTCCAAGGGTAGGCGCGGTCATACAGTGAAAGTTGATAGGGACTTTAAATCGATTAAACAATCGACACAGAAAAATCACATTTTTAAACTACAATTAACTTTTTTTCACCTCACAGGATTATTACTGAGGTACATGGGCACAAACTATTTCAACTCTGTGGAAAAGACAACAAAATAGTTCAGATAGTAAACTGTTACATCGACGAGCTAGAAGCCAAGTAAATTGAGGTTAGTAAATTAATTAAAATAACTCACAAAAAATGGCATAAGTATCAAAAGTACTATAAGTAATATAAGAATAAGTATTAATAAGTAATTAAAGAACATGGAATAGGAAGAGAACGTCTCAAATACGTATACCTTTTCATTCACATATAGCACAGAAGCTAGAAATAATCGATCTGTTCAGAAACAACTAACTATTATAAGCTTTAGAAAATATAACCATTTTGTCTTTATAAATCCATTTTAACGCTGTTTTTCTACCGAGAGACCTAGATTATTAGTTTTTTTTAAGAATATACCCTCTCATTTTACTAATGTAATACAATGTAGCAGGAAAGACAGATGTAAACTATTTTAGATAAAAAAAAAAGTTAAAGATACTTCTAGTTTTTAATCCAAAGGATCGTGGCGTGTTAGCGTTTTAAGTTTGTTTTGTCTATTTTTGTTTGACTTTAAAATCTTCTCTTCATTATATATAGATAGTCGCAAAACATACACATAAAAAAGAGAGCATTTAATACTGTCGCAATGTGCGTGTATAAATTCAGTAATAAAAGCAATTAAAAGTATTGCTGCGAAACATAATCAAAAATATTTTGAAATTTAACAAATACACATGCATGGAAATAAAATTGATATCACTTAAGAGTTTTTTTTGTTTGTTTGTTTGTTTTTTTAAGTAGTGTAAGAAGGTTTTTATACAATAAGATGCTCCGAAGTTATTTAGAAAATTTTTTAACATTTGATGAATTTTTAAGCAAAAATTTTTTAAAAATCTCTTCCTTAATGAGTACCTGGTATTCAAGAAGTAACAATTTATCAAGGTTGAGGGCTCTAGATCCGGAGATATGTTTCATACAACATTAGCTGTTATAACCGCTGCTTCACTTGCCCTCATTTGTTCTAGGTGATGTAAGAAAACCGAAATGCATATATTTCTAAGTCGCCTTCATATTCACTCCATAAAAAACTTTAATTAATTACTTCTATGAAGAATTCGGACGAAAAAAGATTTTCAGCGTCAGCATTTATTATATACCAGTATAAATTTCTTTAAATCCTGCTTCCAGAATCCGGGTACATAGAAATGGCCATGCGAGACACATGGAGTTTGTAAGTTTATAGTAATGTTTTTTTTAAAAAAGATTAAATTTTAATTTAAAAAAGTAGCAATATCAGGAGAAGACAACTTGAAGATTCTTTGGCTCATATACTTAATAATTTCTTTATTTTAAAAAAATGTATTAATTGGGAGCAAAAACACGCCCTAATACCAGGAAATCAAAATGAATAAACGTCAAAATTCTTCAATGATCGAAAAAGAATTTTCATATAGCGTTTATTAAAAACTGTTTTTTACTTTCTCGTATTTTTTACTTTCTCGTAGTATAGAGAAAGTATTGTAATCGTTAAAAAATTCGAACTCTAGTTTGATGAATTTCCAAGTTTTAGACCTTCCTGAGTTCGAAAAATACATTTTTAGAAAATGTCTGCCTGTGACGAAGATAACTCACAAACACTTTGAGCTAGACGGATGACATTTGGTATACGTTCTTTACATCAAATTTGCAGATACCTATCAAATTTTGAGCAAAATTCGGTCAGAGGAAGTCTGTCCATCCGGCTGTTCGAATATAAAATTACATGATAACTACAACATGAAGAGATCTAGATAGATAGCATTCAGTACATGGATTCAGCATCTATAATGTAGATGTTACTACACCAAATTTTGAGCTAAATCCAACAGTAGGTTAACCGTCTGTCGGTCTGTTCTTTCAGAAGCATGCACACACATTAATTTAAAGATGCGATAATTTAAAAGTATCAAATTTAGTCAGGGAATTTATGACCACAAAAGTAGTTTTGTGTTTGATTTTTGTTTCAGTTGGTTAGTAGAAACATCTGAAACACAAATTCAATTTTCAAATACTATTAACAGCTTGCCAGGGAATAATCGTCAAGAATTGCACGATAGATTCAATAAAAATGCTAAATTCATGCCAAAGGTTAATATTTCATAGTTATTATATACCGATACTATGAAAGACGTTTTTTGGGGCAACAATTATTAGAGAGTATTCGAGAAAGTTTTGAGGAGACCACTCCTTCTGTTTGAATAATAATTTCGACGAGCATATGAATTTGTGATTACGGTTATACTTGTTCTATGCGTCGAATATTTCAAATAGTTCAGAATTTGGCATTTTTTTTTTGTTGTTGTTTCAGAAATGCCAATAAGTGTTATCATCTTGTTCAAATTTTTTTAGTATATTCAGAGCAATAACAATCTGGGTAATTACATGAAGTTATTTCGTCCTTTTTGATTTAAACAACAGAGAAATGGTGAAAGGATGTGGAAGGTGATTATTAATGAAAATTGAACTATTATTGATATGTTTAGCTCGCATTTTGAAAAGAGTATTTTTGATAATATGTTATGATATCTTCAATTGCAATCCTTTCAAAATACGGGTTTGAATCTGCGACCGTTTCTTTTTTTTTCGGCTAATTTAGCGGGGTTTTTTTAGCTTTTTTAGCGGGTTTTTATTTTTTAAGCTATTCTAAACATAACTCTTGGTGAAAAAAAGATGCATTTTCCAAGTCTTCAATGATAGAGAAACTGCTTAGCAGCAACAATATATATTTTTTTCCTTCTAGAACTGTGATATCATTAAGGACTTGATGGAAAACTAAAGATTTAGCCATAAAGATGAAATTAATGGGATGAATTCGATACATTAAAAATTGTAACAGAAAATGTTTAATGATAATTATGCATGTTAATGTCAATTGCTGTTAAAGCAGAATTTCAGCTTTTACAAAATCTAAATAACTTTCAAGTAAATAATTTTCAAGGAATAAGATGCATTGTGAGAGTTTAGAATGCCAGCGAACATAGAAATAAATATTACACTTTGAAAATATTTTAATTGTGTTTATTTATTTTTAATAGGATTCTATTTAATAAACTCAAATTAAAAAACAGTGAGAAAGATTGGTGATTTTCTGTTTGGGTGCATAAAAATTTTTAAAATTATTAAAATCTAAGACAAAACTAAGTCAAGCAATCAAAACAATTGCAACAGCTTTAAAAGACAAATTTTAAAGTACGTATCTAAAGGTACTAAAAAAATTCGAACTCGAATTTTTTAATAGCGCTATGATGCTATGGGACTGTCTACATTAGACGTATTAAACAAAACTTAAGAAAAGCAATTAAAATTATGTGGCTTTAATATCAGATAATTGGCGGAATCATGCACATGAAGTTTATATATAAACGATTTTTCTGATATAAAATATTACCAATATTCTCGGCGAGCCAGATGCGACTAGTTTTAAATATATAAACGTATTTAATCATAAAGAAACGATAAAGTACTCATAAATAATTATTTAATATCATCCCAATGCGCTTGTATAAATGCAGTGACTAAGACAATAAAACAATTGCTTTAAAATATACTTACAAGTATCTTTTAATTTATGTTAATTATGGAAAAAAACTATGATAATATAATTGATATTATTAAATATCTTATTTTTTAATTTTGAAAGGCATAAAAATGCTTTTTGAGCAATGATATGCTCTGATGTAAATGAGTAAAAAAATTTTTAAACTTTGTTTAATTTTTAGTTAAAAATATGGTTAAAATTGTGTTATGGTTAAAACCTCTTTCTTGTAGTGTGTCTATTATCCAAGAAATAATTACGAGCCAAATGTGGTAGATCTAGGATGAATTATTTGCTTTATATAGCGTTCTGAAATATTTTTGGATCATATATGTCACAGTTGACAATTTACATATAATATCTAGCCTACAAACATTATTTTAATAGAATTTGTTTGCAAAAATACTAAACTCATGAAATTCTACAAAGTTAATTGATCTTCACAGAAATGATGCATATGCACAAGAAAAAATACTAGAGATGAATGGATCATATATGAAAAAACTATAAACAGATAATTTTTATGTATATAATCATATTATTTTATCTTTATTTGAAATTTAATTTCTGAAGACCATTTATAAAAATTTAAATTTAGATTTAGTTTTAAAAAAAGTATTTTGAAAAACCATATAAGTAGGAGATACCCTGTATTTTAAATATGGCGGCGTTGCATCAAGTTAGCACAACTTTTCGTCACATACAAATTAATTGCAAATAATTTATACCAATAAAAGTCATTTTGCTTCTTAGAGAAGATTTAAATGATCCAATTCATTCTTTAACTATTAATTTAAATAATTAATAAAAATTATAATGATGAAAAAATGTTTAATTAATGTATTTTTTAAATGTTATGTAAAAGAAATGTTTTAGAAAATGTAATAATAGAGCTTTTGCAATATGCAGTTTCTTTTAATAAAAAATGCTTTTCTATCTAATGTATGAAAAATTAATCCCTGATTGCGTTCCAATAATAAAAATCATAAAAAGATTTAATTTCATTAAACCAATATATCATAAAGGTATATATTTATTTCAATCTGAATATCTTTCTTAGAATTCAAAAATAAGCTTTTAATTTTCTGAATAATTTAGAAATTCTCACCTCTAATTCATGCTGTACTTGTATTTCTCCGTAATCTTGCAAAATTCTGCGAAAAAGGCATAATATTTTGAGAATGAGAAGCCAAAAAAAAATGTGTTTACATTGGGAAATACGCATAATTTACATTTTATATATTACATACTAAAACTTACTTCTTCAGAGAATCATTACTCTTAATAGTGAATTTATAAACATTTTTCTGAAATAAAATCAATTTAACGCAATCCGTTCCATGAAAAGGTAGAATTTGATTATGGCATACTTTTGAGTCATCCATTTATTTTAGCAAATAAAATTTCCAATTAATATTATACTAGGTCATTCATATTTTAGAAGGGGAAAAAATTCAAACGATTATCGTGAGATTGATTGGCTCATTTCAAATCAAAAATATTTTCGTATTTTAGATTTAATTTTTCGCTTTCTAGCAGACGATAAAAAATAAATATAAGTTAATAATAGTATTTAATTATATTTTTATTACTAAGGGAAAAATCACAGAGAAAGATCAGATTTCTCTTTTTTTAAGAAAAATTTATTCAGAAGTTCCTTTTAATCATGACATTTTTATTTATAAAAACAGCATAAACATTTAATTTTTGCAGTTATGAGTGGAAAATATCAAGGGATATTTGAGCCTCTTGTCCAAAACATTTTAGCATGATAATAATTGTGATAATATTTTTCAAATATTAACTTTTAATAATATTAATGATTAAATTCATACAAAAAATTTCAGAGGGAATTTGAACATTATCCAGTCATATTTTAGGTCTGATCTTTCTTGTCTTTAAATTATTGTTAAGAATTTATTATTAATTATAGCAATGATTATACACAAAAAGATACATTTAAAACATATTGAAAGCGCATGAACATAAACCCAATATTTAAAACAGTAGGAAGCATTAATGTTAAATATATATATACGTTTTCTTCATTCATTAAAATTAGATACAAATTGGAATTATTAAAAAGCAAACTATTCGAATTTTAAAATGATCAAAATTATTTTTATGCTACCATATGATTAGAATTTATTATGGAAAAATGTTAAATTCCTATTTAATTTTTAAATACACAACTAATAAAAAAAATTACAAACACTTTCTTAGTGAATAATAGCTAGTTCAGAAGTAATTACTTGTAAAATTTGATTTAGGACCAACAGTCTGTCTGGTAGAATATTTTGAATTTTTTTTTTCACATTTCTGTTGAAACATGTATGTCACTTAGCATAATTTATAAATTTTAAGCCTTTTTACATATATTATTATGTTAAATTAATGCAGTGCAATTAAGGTTTTTTAAAAGTTTTTTCGCGTAAGATATATTATATTCATTACCATTTATATAAAATTCAAAAAGTGCAATTTCTAGTATAAAGATATTATACAGGAAGCCAAATGTTATATAAAATGTTTAAATTATACATAAAGTTGAAAAATAATAAATCATTTTAAAATCATAATATTTTTATTAAATTCCCATAAGACCCAAGAGCTTTTGTTAAAATATGCTTTTGCCCTCTGCCTGATAAATTTTCTCTGAATTTCTTTGTAAATGTAATTATGCTAAAGGATCTTGCATTCTGTTTTTAAAAATGTATTGAAAGTCTTCTCGCTGCAAAATTACACAGCATTTTTTTAAGATATCCAAATATTATTGAGAATTACAACTGTAGTTCTATAAACTAATTAAATCGCATATTTAAAATTATGAATTTTTTTAAAAAAATTTTTTTGCTCTGAAATTAGGCAATTACATATAAAAACTAGCAAGAATATTTGCTCCTGAACTGTCTTGCGTACTTGTACAATTTTTGTGTATTATGATAAAGTGATGTAGCAACATATTTTACATTTAGCTTCATACAACATACAATTTCACAATAGATTTCAGCCACTTCTTGTTATACAATCAGCTACAAAATTGGGCGCGAATTTCCAGCATTTGTGAATTTTCGCGCAGATAATCAATAAAACTTTATCCGATGATATATGTCGAACCAAATTAGTTAAAGCTGTAAAAATCATAAACAAAAATGAATCTCTTCAAGAGAATTGAATTTATCTGTTATCAATATACATGAATGGATGCAGCGATTGAAGATCAACTTGTAACCTGATTTGTCACATATATGTAGTTTTGGCAATATTGTCACGTAGAACTAGAGTATAGAACTCAATGACACACACAAGAGGTAAAGCTAAACCAACTTATTAACTGAACTGAGAACACAGTAACTGACAAATCTTCTGCTTTTATACAAGCAGAGAAAGTTCCAGAATATTCTTCTGGAGACAGTAAGAAAAGTCCAGAACACTTGTCTGGTAAACTAAAGAAATGTCCAGTATCTTCTGGAACATGAAATAAAGGAAAAAGTAAAGAAATTAAATATTTACACAAACTGTGAATCGCATTGTCTCTAGCGGGACTCGAACTCAGGTCTCTTGTTCATGATACCAGTGCCATGACCATTCGGCCATGGTGATTCGACTGTCTTTCTTCAATGTGGCAATATTCTAGAGAGTCCCAAAGTTAAATGACCTAAAATGGTGCCAAAGTAGACCCCCCAAAATGGTTCTAGGATAGTTTCTGGCTACCTAAGATGGTCCCAAAGCTAGTTTATTCTAGATAGTCTCAAAGCTAGTC
>JAPMOR010062605.1:81265-109725 GCA_026543865.1 Argiope aurantia | reverse complement strand
TAGACTTATCAGATTCTCGTAATAACCCACTAATGGGAAAAATTCTGTCTTCTTTTGCTCTTCCCTTCTGGTGCGAACATACGCATTGCGCCTTTACTCCTGAGCAAAAATTATATCCCCCGTGAAAAAAATTAATTTTCCATTCAAAAAGTCTCTTCCTTTCGACCACGCAACTACAGAAATTATGCTATATATATATGTAATAATATTTTAAAATTTAATTAAACTTAGTTTTTTTTTTTATTTTGAGCTCAATTTAGCCCATATTAACTATTCTAGAATATTCTCTTATTTCCTGATCTCATTCCACTTTTTCTATCTAATTAATTCAGCAGAAGCTTTGTAAAATTGCTGAATCGACTAAAAGCCTCACGTTCCCACACTCCGAGTGAAGGGACAAAATACGGCTGACTTGACAAATTCTTTTTTAAAAGATCCCTGTGTTTCCCTTGCCTGATTCGCGCGCTTGTAGAGAAAATCCCTATATAAATATTATTGTATTAGCACTAAGAATAAATATTTTGCCTATCAATATCTCATGTTATATAAGACCAGGGATAAAATATTCATGAGCTTTCCCTCATTTTCGCTCTGTGTCGTTCTGTGTTGTGTGTGTGCTCGACGCTCCTGCTTGTAGATAATACGTGCCTCCCTCGGATGAAATAAAACGATGTCAAAAAATCGAAAGTCTCTTCAATGTCTTCGAAATTGCCTTCTGATTAAAAAAAAAATTATGCCTACATATATATCTAATGACATTTTAAACTCTTAATTTAATCCAAATTTATTTCCAAAACTTTATCTTAATTTAGCCCATCATAACTTCATTCTAAAATATTATCTTATTTCGTGATCCAATTCCACTTTCGGTTTAATTAATCCCTTTGTAAAAATAATACACCATCAGTACTACGTATCAAATGAAAGTGATATTTTCGTTGCCCTTGTCCGAGGTCATTATATGTATTCCATAGGCGAACATTAAGATTGGCGAACCGGCTGGTCGCCAAAGGCGGCTAGTAAACAATATAAAAATGTGGAGAAAAAATACGTAACCGCCATTTTACTTATGTAAGTTTTTGGGATACTCATCTAAAATAAGCTACTCTATTTGCTATCTGTTATTGAAAAAAAAAAAAAAAGAGTGAAGGGATAGTTGGAACAACGATTTTCCGTGATTAAATAAAAGGCTGTTAATCTAAGAAAAAAAAAGTTGAAATCAGAAAGTTATACATATTAAAAAGGTTTTTACAATGAGTCATCGAATTTTAAATTGTTTTAGTGAGGCTGAAGCAAATTTTAAAAAGGCATAAATTTCGAAAGATATTTTTTATTGTTTTTAATTTGAACAAAAATTTTGTAATTTTAAATAAAAATGAATTACAAAGAAAAGAATACCTGGTAAAAATTTCAAATCGATACCCAAATTATTTTTAAAGAATTCAACTTTCTTGAATGAAAATATACGTATTAAGAAATGTCTATTAAATTCCTTTCCATCGGTTTGAATTCGCCAACTGAAAAAAAAAAAAAAAAAGCTCTTTTCAAAAGAAGTTGCTCCAGTATTTTAGATAGCATTATAGTAGTGGATTTTAAGAAGAAAAAAGAAGCATCGAAAATTACATTTAAACAAGAAAAAATTCTAGCTTTGTGGAGTCCAGTTCTAGAAAAAAGTTAACTATTACTGTTCTCGGGCTTAAGGATATTTGGGAAATGAGTTCAGACGTAGTGATTGAGACAAAATGTTAAATTCAAATTAAATTTTCACCATTTTTTTTTCCCGCAAATCAACCTTTACTGCTATTTGAAATCTTAGAATAGCCTCTTCAAAATAGGATTTTTTTTGGTTAACAAATTCAGATATAAAAGTATTAATACTTTTCGACGACTTTGTTTTTTATTTATTTATTTTTATAAAGACAAATTTTTCGAAAAATCGTGTAGGTATCGAATTTGTAACTTTTACTATTCTCTTCTATGTAAAAAAGGAATACAAAATAAAACTATAAAATTTATTAAAATTAAAAATATTTTTTCACATTTTCAGTTTTTAAAATTTATTCCTGACCGAATTAAACTATCATAAAGTTTGATGATTTTATTAGCTGATTATATAAATCTTTTTAATGCCAGCAACTTTTTAATTTATCCATTTTTACCCTCATATTAATAGCTTTTGCATTTAAAAGTGAAAAGTGGTGTTTCAACTTTTATCCCTTCTATTCCTCTTATTCATTTCAATATTCTGGAGCAAATATAGTGGTCTTCTTTCTTTAATCTATTTAACTAGTAAAATCCATAAAATTGCTATTCTATATTTTTACATATCCAACTGCAAATACAAATAATATTATCCGTAAACAACATAATATATCAATAAACAAAAATATAATCAAATGAAATAAAGAAAAAAAATGCAATGGTACTTTATAAATGGAATTCCATCACTTTTAAATTTCTTCTCAGTTTCCATTTAGAATCTCTGAATCAGCACAATGGAAGATCTACATTCACAATTACAAAAAATAGTTCCTTTTGAGTTTTGATTTTTCCCCAGAAAGATGTCGATTCGCAGTAACTAATGGAAGATTTTCGGTTATAGTCTCGAGGAATTCAACTAAAATCGTCACGTCCTAATATGAAACTCTTCGGGGCTTTTAAATGATCAAACGGATAGCATGAATAATCAGATCTAAGATCAATTATAAAACAAGGTCAATTATGAAATAACAATCACTGATAAATGCAAGAACATCTCTCTGAAATAGTGTAACCCATCATCAGGATATAGTCGACACATTCCCATCATCATTATTATATACCCTCTGAGGAAACAAGGTTTCTCATATATGAACTCCTGATGTCCCCCTCACTCCTTAAGGATATTTTGAGCGAAAAATTCCAAATTAGAGTCGTTTCTTGGTAATCTATAAAGAACTGATTCACCACATACTATATCTAACACTATAAGCTAAACATTTTCGCAATGGGGTCAATTCATGATCACGTGACAGGTACTAACAAACCGCTTCTGTTAAATTTTCAACCGTTCTGCGCATGTCTGGATGTCTGCAGATAACGTTGATGAAAGCATTGGAGTTTAACGTTATGCTAGCCGAATAATTATTAAAAACTTTTGATTTTTTTTATAAAGAAATTAATATTTTGAATTATTTTCTCCAAATTTTAGTAGTAATGTAATTTTATTTCTTATATTAAAATTTTAATTAGTATTTTCAGTGTAATTGTTTTTGCATAATTGATTAACATCGCTTTTAATTAATTTGGTACTATTTTATTCTTTACTTCCCCATATCTTTTTATTTTTGTCCAAAAGATACATTTTGACAAATGGCTATGGCAGTGTTTTTGAAAAATTACATTTTTACATATTATTTAATGTTGAATTGTATGAATATATTTTTTTTAATAATTATTACTCGTAGATAAGTTAAGTTTTGAAGCTTACTAATAAAATTATTACTTTTTTTTCTTATGCAATGATTTTTATTAATTTTTTTTATTATTGAGACTTTGATGTTTTTAATTTGTTCAGAGGTATGAACATGAAACTCAAATTTGTATATATTGAATAAATTATGTTTATAATTTCAAATTATTAAATATAAAAGATATAGATACCATTTTAAAATCTATTCAACTTATGAATCAGTCATTTCCTTTTAATTTGTAAAAATCATAAAAGGACCAACAAACAAAATGATACATTCATAATTTTTATTTACACATTGCAAAAAAACAGATAAAATGCATGTGATAAGTATTTGAAAAAATATGATAAAATGGTTGTTTTAATGTACTCACCAACTCAAAATCAACACTCAAAAAAAAAAAAAAAAAAAAAACTTAAAAACTGTTGATCAACATTTGTTTTTCTAGACACATTGAATATAAACATAGCATGACAAGAATGTCAAAGTAAATGATGAAATCAGTTTTATTCAGCAGAAAAATCCTAGATACTAAACAATAGTTTTTTTAATCACCCATAAAAGCATAATGTTGAGCTCTTTTTACTGTAACCCCTACACTGGATACCTTGGAGTTATCAATTCTTTCAGTAATATTAAACTGAATAGTCCTTTAAAAATTTAGGATACTTCAATTTATATCCTATTATTTGTAATTTTTGTTCAATTTGTAAACTTTATCTGCCATCACAACATCATTCGGTTCTAATACATCCATCAGATGTCTTTTAATAAAAAGTTCCTTGTCAGATATGCTACCACAGAATAATGGCTGATGGGTCCTGAAGGCATCATATCTTTCAGAGTATACAACAATCATATCTTTTAAAGTATTTGTTTTCTTATAAAAACAAAGTCATTTGCTTTTTGCTTGATTGCTAGGTTTCTATATAGGAAATCCAGTGCAATCAATAATGACTCGGGAGTCTTTATTTTCAGAACCAGACTGTTTTATCATGGTTTCAATAATTAATCATTTTGGAGGAAATATAGATAACAATTATAACTTTTCATAAAAAACTGTTGTTACAAAATTAAACTTTCTTGAAATAGCAGAATCTGAAATTTCAAACAAAATAGATAAAAATTCATTTGAAATTCCAGTCCTTAATTTAACAAGGAACAGAACATATAAATCAACTGGACAATTCAACAAATTTAATTTTTGATCTGCTTCAAAATTAAAAAAAGAACATGTATAGAGAAAATCCTTTATTAAGTGAAACATATCAATGCACTCATTTTAATATCATCCACAATATCCTCTGGAATGAATCTCCATTATTCTCAAAGAATCCGAAGTTATTGCAGCTCATTTTGCAAATTGCTGATCTTGACACTTATTTCAGAAAAATAATAGTCTGGGAAGAAGAAGAGTACATTCCACTGAAATCAGAATTCAAATAATATTGCTTAGTAATAAATTATCTTGCATTTATATACTTAACTAAATGACATGTATTTTCAAAACATATATATATAGCATTCAATTTATCAAATTAACATCAATTATAAATGCTGATAACATTCAATAAGAAAATTGGATTTTCAGTAGTTAATAAATGATTCACTTATTAAATAAATCTTTGAGAAATTTATTCACCTTTATCCAAGTTTAGCATTATAGCAGCTGTTAATTTTAAGTTAGGAGTGATATTTTTTTGCAACAGGAGTTTGTTTACTTACATCAATTAAATTTAGATAAGATTTTGAGGGTAAAATGTAATAAAATATTCATGTAAACATTTAAAAATCTTTTAAGCATATTCAAAATTATCAGAAATTTTATCAAATGTCAATAAAGTAAATTAAAAATACACTCACGATTTTGTTTGATTGTCTCCATTTGCTTTTGATGGCAAATCGCTTTCCGATTTCTTTTTCTTCGAAGAATTTTTCTAAAAAATTACTGGAACAGCTTTCAGTTTCAATTTCCTATATTTAGTAGATGGACGCACACTAAATGTATTCTTCAAAATGATTAGAGTATGTCACCGACTTCGAAGAAGGCGTAAAACCTTCTAATTCAAAGCTAATAACGCTTGTCAGGATTGTTGAAAGGAAATTAAAAAGCATTTTATCAAGACAATTACTCTTGTGTTTCGCATTAGAGCATCCAACAGCACATCAGTATTTCATCTTTTAACTTATAATAAGAGGAATGAAAATGACTCAAAATTACAACTTCAAATGTAAGCAAAAAATCCGCTTCATATTTGGCGGAGAACGTTAATGGCAGACTGATCGACGAAAGTGGTGCGGATGAAACTTAAATGCCATGCGCAAGAGGTACATGACATGTGACTTTTACGTCACATGAATTGACTCCATTGATTTGGATGAAACATGATAAGAGGAAATCGCATCAGGTCTCGGTTTATTAATATCAGCTCAATATTCTAAATTTTCGCTTTGAATGAAGTCATTTCACATTCAAAGGATTACGGATTGAAAAATAAGCAGCAATTTAATTTTAGGATTAATTGCGTGTCCTTCACATAGAAAAAAGACGCAACATCACACCACAAATTCTCTAAAAATTACCAGAGCTATCTGTGCTTTCAGCTGCATAATAGTAGAAAAAAACTGAATTTGTCAAATCTAAGCAAAAGGAAATCAAAATCTAAGCAAAAATTTTAAAAAGATGAAAATTAAAATGCCAATCCTATTGTAAGAAATTAGTTTTTCACAGAAAATAAACAGCATATTACTATGGAGTATGACTTGCTTGAAGAGAAAACAAAAATTTTCAAAAAAAGTTTATTTATTTATTTATTTTAAGATTCTGAGTTTACGTGCTTACTTGATACATGCACTGTGCGTTTTAATGCAATTTTGGATTCCCTGACATATCTTCAGTTGCAATCCGATAGCTGCTTATCTCTAAAATATACCAATGAGGATTCCCAGGATATGCCGAAGGATTTTAAGGAACTCATCTACATTTTATGCAAATGTAATGTGCATACCTTGCAGGATAAAGACGTATTTATTTTGTTATACGATTGAGACTTTTCACAAATTTACTTCAAAGTAACACAGAAGAACAAAAATATTTCATAGAGACATTCTTTTTTATCCATTCTTATGTTCTGAATTTAGCAGAATTAAAAATATATTAAATTTAGAGGTAAGCAATTCAAAACTCCAACTTAAGAAATCATCGGAAATATGACTGTACTCATTTAGAAAGCACATTCCCTAAAAAGGATCCGAAGTTTCTAACTCCCGCCCTTAGTATCAAGTTTACACGATGTCATGAGGAACAATGTTAAATTTAGTAGATTGGTGGATATGTACAGAAAACAGACTTATAATCAAATATTTATCATTATATATTTATGCCAAATGAGTCCGAAAATCAATAGTTTCAATATTTGCGAAAACATTATAAAATTCCTTTGATAGAGATGAAGAATATAGAAGTTCAGTTACTACAAAAACAGTGATAAAAATATCCATTCCTGTGAACAGTTATATATTCTATTATATCTATATCATCACTGTAATGTGCTCTGTAACTTCGTTTCAAAGCTAAATAGATTCTGTTTAGAACTTCTAAAGGCTTTGACATTACGCTGCTCAGTTCTAGTATGACAGTTTTGAAGAAAAACGGTTTTTAATCCTAACAGTAATAAGAGATTGAATTTTGGAGTGGCAACGAAATGATGTGACGTCGTTCTTCAAGGTCTTCGCCGAAATTTTCTTCTGTTGTTAATTGCGGCGTATTAAGAATTTAATATGGCTGCAAATAATTATTTTGGATTTACTACAGGAGGAACACAATATGGGTAAGTCTACTTAAACTTTTAACAAATATTACTAGTGTTTCCCGCTCATAGATTCTTTTGTTTTACGTTTTAATAATGGTGTGTTCAAGAGTTGATATGCCGGTGAAAAAGATGGCGGCTAAAGGTTTAGAATTCGATTAAATAAATATCATTTGCTGTAGTTTGTTAAATGAAGCAATTTAGAAAAACTTTGTTTGTTAGAATCAAATTTCATGTAAAGTTTTTTTTCTTTTAAAGTATAGTTGAAAATGATTTACATGTTATAATGTTTTCACCGGATACATTTGAGTTGAAAGAAGAAATCGATATGCAAGGCAAATCTAATGTCATTTTTATCTTATCGTCCAGATTTTATTTTAAGATCGAGTCTTCCTTCTTAATATTTTCTATTTACTTACTTTTTTTATTACAGTACATTAATTTTCATTAATTGAATGCGTCTTTGTGTGAACAATTTTCTGCGCTTGCTATAATTTGTATTTGATAACAAAATTTTTTAAATTCTCTTAATGTGATTATTAGTTAGTGTTTATATTAATTACCAATTATTTGGTTTTAACTGTTTCCTGTACGTTCTATATTTCGAAAAGTTTTCTTAAAATTTTTTTTCTGTCAAAGTAATTTTTTTTTTACTTGTAGAAGCTTTTATGACTTTAAATAATTGTTAAATTAAATATTTATTTTTAAAACATTGTTTGTTGATGAATTTATACAAGTAGGTTTAAATGATTCGATTTTATCTTGAATTCCAGATATTTTGCTTTCTCAAATTCACAGTTTCCATCATTTGGGAAATCTACTTATTATCTCTAAAACACTAGGTTTAAATTTACTTTATTGTGCTTCGTATTCCATATTCCAAAGGATGCTAAGTCATTAATTTAAAATGTTGTAACTGTTAAAGTAAGCAATAGAATGAAGCACTGCTTAAGCTTAAACAATCTAAATTAAATATATATATATATATATATTTAAATGTTTAATTCAAGTTATAAAGTTTACTTTTTGTCATCTTACTACCTTTTTACTTTGTCACCTTATTACCTTTTACCACCTTTTTACTTTGCCACCTTAGAATTCTGAATGTAATAATATGCTCCACTCAGCAGGGACAATCTTTGTAATGAAGGATCATATTAGAATTCAGAAAATAAGTAGCTCTGTGAGCAAGAATTGATACAATTATCTGAGAAAAGTGTGAAATGGAAGAAACTTTTTGTAACTAGGGATATTCTTTGTCATTAATTCCTTTAAAAAACAGATTTTCCTTCCTTCTATTTCTCAGAAATCACTGATATATTAAAATATATGAAAGTATTGTAAAATTACACAAGAAATTGCAAAAAATTTCTAAGAATCTCATTAAAATGAAAATTTTATAATCAAAGTAGATATAACTGGTATTACTTGATTAAAATCAAAACAATCAATATCTAATTTTGTTCATTAGTTATTGATATTTTTTATATTAACATTACAAATTTTGTTCATAAATTAGGAAATATAAGAAAGATTCTTTATTTGAACCATTGATTTCAGCATGCTTAAATCACTTCTTTAAAAATGTTGACAGTAATGTTAAAACATGTATTAAAATGAAAGAGGAATTAAAAAAAATTGTAAAGTAGTTCTAAAAAGGTAAAATTTTTGACCGTTTTTAACTGAATATTTAATTTTTATACTTTGGAGAGTTAATAATATTCTTATGTCGTATATAATGAGTGAAATTTAATTTGGCCAAGTTTATTTAGGAGATCTGAAACATACATAGACATGGTTTTTACTTATATTAAGAAAAAGAAATTCTGAAATATAGGCAACCATTTTCCAAAGACTTGTGAGCTTTTTCAAAAATTCATTCATTAACAAGCTAAGAAAAAAGTAAATCTTTTTGAGATATGTTTTAAGAAAAATGTTTTTGTTATTAATCTAACTTTATTTAAAAGCAATAGGATTAATATTTTGATTTCAAAATCAGTAATCGTTCATAAAATAATTTTATAATTGCAAAGTAAGTGTATAATTAAAAAATTTGTATTAATAATAAACAGTCAAAAGATTGTTAGCAGAACTATTCCACACTTAGATGTGCTAGTGAATCAAGTTATAAGAAGATTCCAACTAAGTTCTGCTTTAGAGATTTGCATTAAGGTTTATTATGTGAATATTTTGAAGGAATATAAAATATTCTTAAATATTGATGATAAAATGATATCTTGAATATTGATGATATAATTGTATTTTTTGAAGATATATTCATTGAATAAAGGCTGGCCTGAATGTGTATTTGAAAGTTGTATTGGAATTGCATATTTTTAAACCTTATTGATATTTTTTCAGTGATGATTAATTGAATAGATGGGTGATTTCAGTTCTTTACAATTACCAATGCATTACTTGACAACCTGCATTTCTTCACTTGTTGATATACATTTTTAGGCTATACAGGAAAATGGGGTACATGGCAGACATTTGTTCCAAGTTGTAAGTTTTTTAAAATATTGAGAAACAGAAATGATAAGCAACTGTTAGAAATGGTGTAATACAACTTAAATTATTCTTTAATTTTTTAATGCTTACTTTTTACTTTGCAAATGATGTTTTTGAACATAAATGTTTGCATTATATCCTGAATTATTTGCTATTATGACATACTTGGAATAGTTTTCAGATTTTTGAAATAGGGTCAAAATCAGACCTATATATATTTATTGCACAAACAAATTTGAATATTGAGATTAATATGATAGAAGAAATGCATTTCTGTTTCCAATAATCGAATTATTTTTTATGATCATTTACATTAAGAATTACTGTACTTGTAGTAGGATTGCTTTCCTTCTTGTGGTTTAATTTTGGTAGCTCTTTTAAGGATTGTTTCTTAGTTAAGATGTAATATATTGATTGTTATATGTTAAGTTTTATTAGACCAACAAGGATAAGTTCTAGAAAATTAATTTTTATAAGGTATTAATAAAAGCAGACATGAGAAAGCTTGTTTCTTTTATGGTAACATTGCTGGTTAAGTTCTGCTATAGAAAAATGCCCTATAGATATTTTTACATTGATGGCAATGTATAAGTTTCTGTTGGGGAAACAAAAGCTTTGAAATACCTAATAAAATTGACCGCCATTTTTATATTAATAAAAGAAGCCATCATTTTTACATTAAACGATTGATATAGTGGTGGGTTCTATATTCTACTGCATGTTTTTGAACAATGTAAAATTTTCTGGTGACATCCAAAGTAATTATGAAATCAACAGTTAAATAAGAAAATGAAATTTGCTATTTTTTAAGTATAAATATTCTTATTACAAGAGGATTCAATCCTTATTACTTTGTCACATTTTAATAGCATAGAAAAATTATTTATTTTGGGTTGCTTAGAATTTTAATTCTTTTTAAAATTTAAATAATGTGAATGTTTTTAATTTTCACTAATATTTTAAAAGCTAATTTTTATTTTTAATTCTAATGTAAAATACTATAGAATTGTAATTGTTGAAATTCTGAATTTATTATCTTCATGAACTGAGTATGGTTCAAAATTACAAGAGCAGTCTTGAGAAATTGTAAGTGGTTAAGATCTACTGTAGAAATTAATGGGTCTCTAGTTATTTTTATATTTGCCAAAATGTAAATATTTTTATTGGTATGCAAAAGTTTTAAAATACATGTATATCTTTAGAATTTGTTCAATTCTTTGTGCTTCATATAAAAACAAAACTTCAATGATTCTGTTAAATATATGATCTAATTTAGTTTTAATCCTTTTAGCCTTATAATGTAGGCTTATCCAAATGAAAAATTACATTCTTACTTAAATCTTTAATTTTTGTAAAGTTTTGTTAGAAGAAAAAATATTTTGAACATTTAACTCATGTTTTATTTGTTAAACATATTGTATTAAAGAAATGAGTGATATGTGACAAGATTGTTTATTATGAAATAAGTAATTGTCATGCATTTGATTTAATCTTGCTTCAAACTTTTTTGAAAAGCAGATGCGAGAAAGCTAGTTATTTTTCTAATGACTTTGCTGGTTAAATTCTGCTATAATAATGTGTCTTTAGACAATTTTTTTTCTTTTAGGTGAAATATTTCATTGACAAACAGTATTTTAAAATTGTTTTTTCAGTTAACTTAATATCAGTTTCTATTAATCTGTTACATGTCATTTATTAAGATATTAATGTAATAGTACAATATTAATGACAATTAAAAGCCTGAAAATGCAAGAAAATAATCCAAAATTTGTGTAAAATATAGCATTTTGTGCTGTGAAGTTCATTTAAAATGAAACAATGTAAAGTGGCAAAATGTAATGTTATGAAATAAATAGTTCGCTTTAATAATAATAAAGAAACCATTAATTCTATTACTTCTAATTATTTAAATACATTATAGCTAAATATGGCTTTTGTGCCAGTAAGCTACACAAATCCAGTCTAGTTATTTAAATGCTTTTATATTTATTTTTTGCTTATTATTAATTTTACACTTATTATTTTCTAATGATGTTCAAAAGAATTTAACTGTTTTTATATCAATTGCACCGTTCCTTTATTTTTTTTAAAATATTTGTAAGTTTTCAAGTTATCCTTCCCATTAGTATTATTATTTCCTCATTGTCAGTATGTAGCTGTGTTATTAATAATAATTTGTTTCTGTATTAAGCTTTTTTTTAAAAAATCATTTAAAAACTTTGAACCTTTTATTTGTTATAGTCTGACTGATAAGCTAGATTATGTTGCTAGTTTTCAGTAGTTGCTTGTGTAAGCTAGTAACAGTAAAAAGGTAGTTTAGTGTGTTGCTTATAATTAATTTATTTACTAAAAATTGAAATTATTTGTTTGTTTGAATACAGTTTCATACCCCTTGAAGGATTGTTTTATTAAAATGTTACAAGTTCTTTCCAGCAGAATGAGATAAGAGTTAAAAGGATTATTTGTAATGTTTTACAGTTAAAACTGAAGAAATTATCACATGAAATCTCTATTTTTGCACCAACTTAAGAATTTGTTTAATATTACTTCAAATATATTTACATTCATTTTAATTTTTAAAAGTAATTAAATTTTTAAACTATAACCAATTTTAGAAGTAACGCATATCTTTTAGCGGTAGTATATTTTGTTTCTTTTTATGGCTTAAAATCAAGATGTAAATTAAAATATTACCTAAATTGATAATCTGCCTGTTTATCAGCTTTTCATTTTACTAACATTATTTTGATTGTTTACTCAGTGATGAGAAATATGAAATTCAAAAATGTGCAATATGAAATTAACTGTCTGGTCATTGTTTATTTTAAATTTCATCTATTTTTGTTCTAAATTGTTTTCGATATTTATTTTCTTATTTCAAAGAGTATTCTTTTTGGTGTTCTGTTTTTTTATAAGAAATTATTTTTTAATTGACTAAGTTTATGCATATATTTTAGTGGATATAGGTATATATGATATATATTTGACTTAACTGGTGGCTAAATATAATTAAAATGAAAAATTATTGCTCCATTTTGTATCTTATTTTAATACTATGCCATAATAAAATTAAACTATATACTTAAAATTGATTTTTTTTGTTTGTTTACTTGTTTGAATACAATACAATTTAATGCCCTTTGAAGAATTAACTGTTCCATTAAGATGCTACAAGTTCAACCCAGCAGAATAAAGTAGAAGTTAGGAGCATAATTTTTTAAGTTTTTCAACTATTACTGAAGAAATTATTAAAGTATTAAAACTATTTTTGCACTATGTTACAGATTTAAAAAAAATTCTATTTCAATTGCACCATTTTTTTTTTTTTTTCTAATCTATTTCTGACTTTTAATCAATTTTTAAAATTTAACAGAATTTGCAATAATACTTTTTTATTCTAATATTAAAGCTTTTTGATTGTTTAATTGAATCACTTTTTTTTGTCAATATTAAATTACTATGTTATTATTGAATATTTTATTTATTATATATTATCATGAATTCGTAACTAACCACTTTAATGACCAGATGGTTTGCCTAAGCCTTTAATTATAATGATTCAGTTATAATCAATGAAATTTGCAAGTTGTTTAAATTACTTTTAATGTTTACATTTTACAATAATTTTGAATTAAAATGATTCAATAAGTAATTTATTAAATAATGATTTGTATTACATATGATAAGCTGTCGTTTTGAAATACGATGGAGAAAATAGATCTAAATGATTGCTGTAAATTGCTTAAAATAATAAATATCTTAAATAAAATTATTAACTCTACAATCAAAAATGAAATTCGCTTTGAAGTTTATGGTAAAGGTACTGTTTACTGTTACAATAATGGTATTTCAAAGATTATAAGTAAATTAAATGTAATGTTGAAAAAATTTAAATAAATGCAGCTATTTGCCTTAATTTCGCAGTATCCTATTATTGAATTCCTGTCATATTATTAAAACAATTTGAGATTCCATCATTCTTTGATATTGAAATCAATGATAATATTTAAGAAAATTAAGAGATAATATTCAGAAAACATTTATTTGGTCAAAAAAATATTCAAATGCTTTTTTAATGTTCCTGATTATATTATCGGTTTCATTCTAATTGAATTTATATAAATATATTTAGGAAATTTTTAATTCTAATTCAAATAAATTCTATCAAAAAATTTAAGCATTAGTTTAATATTAGTAAAATTATCTTCTTTTCAAAGTGTGAATTGAATGTTTTGCATGCAAATGTTCTTAAAATGCATTAAAATATGAGAAATAATAATAAAAAGGAAGCTACAAAATTTTCCCCCAAACTACCTGACCATTGCTATATTAGCTGTTTATTCTTCTCTTTTATCAGGATGGAACATAATATAATTAGTGATCTTGACTCTGTTTATAATAATTATGAAAATAATAAATATTGTACTACGGTTAAACTTATACTATTGGAAAGATATATTGTGTTTTAAAATGGTATGAAAATCTAAAATCTTTTCATGCTATAATACCGTTGCAAGTTGTTTACAAAAAGGTTTGAATATGGACTTAATTTTTAACAAAATTTTTTAAATTAAAGTTTGTAGGTTTAGTCCTTTCTTTTGATTGCCAACAGGTTTTTATTTTTATTATCAATTTTATCTTAGTATGGATTGTTTAAGAAAACAGAATGGTAGTTCAAAATTAGCATGAATCAGATTTTTTCAAAAGGAGAAATAATTTATAGCAAAATATTTTAGAAAGTTATTAATTCCGATCTATTGAATAATTGAGCACAATTTGTTTTTCTAAACTTTGCCATAGCAATAGAAAAAAAAATCTGATTTAAATGATTAGCAATCAAGCAGAATATCGATTAAATTTTTCTTGAAAGTGTTTGGACTTATTATAATTCCTTGTGTTAGATCTGTTGTAAAGTTATCAAAATATGTACTTCTTCCATGATTTTAAATTGAGAAAAATTTGACAACTTTCTTTAATGGTCATCTAAGTGTTCTCTTGTTTTTCTTTGGAAGATTTAAATTAATCTGCTAAAAAATGTTTTTAGTTATGCAATAAACGGGCGTTATTCATACAGAATATTATGTTAAACATGTTTTGTTTATACTAGGCATTTATATTGATAAATAGGTTTGAATTGAATAATCCAAACCTATTTATAAAATAATTGAATATTGTTTTGTTAAATATAGAAAGTTCCAGATATATGGAATTATGTTTTTCCTTTCCCTCTAATAAATACTGTACCAAAGCAGGTGCTTTTAATTGCAAGATTCAATTTTAAAATAAGATGGGCAATTGGGTGAAAATAATTAGGCTTCTGCGGATGTTCATAGTAAAAGTTTTTAAAAAAATCTGATTTTATTTATGCAGTTTAAAAGTGGCACTTAGGTGATTGTTTCTTTTACATTCATCCTATGTGCATACAAATTTTCAATCTACAAAATTTGTTGAGACTTATTTATAGATTTAGAGAAGTTATATTCACAAATATAGATGGAAAAACTTTATTTAAGAATTGCAGATTTATTTTATACAGCACTTGTTAATATTTATCTATTAGTACCATTCAGTTATGAATTACTTAAATGTTCTGATCACATATACTAGTGAACACTTTGTTTGGTTGATAGTTGCTGTTTTGACTTTATTAAAAAGAGAAAAGAAAAGTGCTTACCAAATGAAAAATTATAATCCTGTTCTTGCAGTTTTGTGCATGATATTAAGTTTGCCTGAAAAATGACATTTTTCAGTAACAAGGAATATTTTGAAATGCTGTTGATTAAGGTGTATGTGATCATAATGCAGCTGCTTGTGTATAGAAATATTGTTATTAGAATGTAACTTTATTTTAGGTGTCAGAAATGCTCATTTTGTAAAGTTAATTTGTTTTGATTAATGTATTAGTATTTTCAGATTCTGTCCTTTTAGTAAGATTATATGATGAATATGCTATCCTTGAAATATACAATGAAATTATCCTTCAAAAACCTGGCTGAGTATGCAAAAGTAGTCAAAGTCGATAAATTTCATTTTAATATATGGAAATTTGGTATTTTTCCATTAGCTGGGAGGAAGCAGAAAATCTCCAAATAATGTAGAATTTTGCCAAATTTCTTACGGCCATGTGTTTCACAATTGGTGACGTTTGTGCCCGGCTAACGGAAAAGTATCCGAAATTTTATAGATACAATAATGAAATATACCTGTTATGTGTGTATATAAATGTAATAAATATATTTTAATGGAGGGACACTTAAATTATAATGAATGAACAGTTCTTAAATTTGTTATCAACATTCTTTAAAGACAAATTGTATTCATTCAATTACCCATTTTACATAATAAAACCTGATAACTAGAAATATATGTTTGGGTAAAATGCACTGGCTAAGAATAATTTAGGTTAATCAAATAAACTTTAATACTTTTCATGAATTTTAATTTTTTTAAAGGAAAGATGCATAAAAAATGAAATAATGAATTTAGTTTATAATTATTTCTCATTAAATTATTTTAATATAAATTGTTATATTAATTGCATAGTGCCCATGAGAACAGTTCTTCTTTCTTATTTGCTTATTGTACTTGGAGCAAGAAATTTTGTGTCGTTCTTTTATTTCTGAATTTTCAGTTGTATATTTGAACTAGTTTTTTAATTATTATGATCCCCTTTTGATTCTGGATTTTACCTTAAACTGAAACTTAAACATTACAGGAGTGCTACACCTTCCACAGCGAATTATTCTGCTGCTAACCAGGCAACTGCTGGCTACACTGTGCAGCACTCAGCTCAACCCTATGCAGCAGCTGCTACTGCTCAGCGCTCCAGTCAGTCTGCATATGAAAGTTACCAACAACCTACACACACAACTACAAATTATCCATATGCATCTAGGCAACAGGTAAAAATACTAATGCATAAAGTTTTTTTCCCCTAATTTTTATAAATTATGTATTAAACAGTTTTGTTTGAAATCTTAATACTTATATTTATTTTCTGTTAAGTCTTTTTGAATGGGGAAAATTTTCTTATCACTTAGCATTGCTTTTCAAGGCATCTATATATCGTGTGTTTTTATTTAGGGGCAGAGAATTCTCTGAGCTTTCTAGATAAGATTACATGTGTGAGAAATTACTAATGTCATCTTCGAAGAAAACAATATGTTTCTCTATATAAATATATTCTAGTAACATAAAATTTTAAAAAGAAAAACATATATTTTTATCATATGAATCATTATTTAATGGGTCTCATTCTATTTTGGATATAAATGTTTAACATTTGGAAATAACAAAATATCCTTTTGTATTAGAAACTGATATTTAGCCAAAATTTATTATTTTTTTAATTTGAAAGCTCTTGCCTTTTAAGTTTCCAAAACTGTTTTTATTCATATAATACCTATAAAGAAAGCTAATGACCTTAATGTAAATGTCAAAAGCTGAAAATGAAGACAAAAGTGGAATGATTGACAAGAAATTTTCAGCCATGTATATGAATATTTACTTTTAATTTTTTTGTTTATAATAATTGTCTCATTATTTTTTAATATTTATACATCTATCTTATTAATTAATTAAATATAAAAGTCTGGGAGGGAAGAGGGGGAAAAAACCCTGTCATACAATTTTATTGATAAACTTAGTGCTTTATTGAACATTTAAAAACACACTCACACAAATAAATTGGGTTTAATGCAAAGCTCTATATTGGCAGCTTTTTTTAATATTAGTTCTAATTAATTTAAATGCATGTACAGAGAACATTGATAGTTGATGTTATGTATTAGTTGTTCACTTGCCTGTGGTATAAAATGCTAAGATGAACCCAAAAGATTGCTGAAAATTACTTTGAATATATTAAAACCTACATATATCAAATTACATGCATGATCTTGAATTTCTAAAATGAAGTCTATATGCTAATGTAGAATTTAAAAGAAGTCACAGCACTCATTTGGGGTGAAAGAAAAGGTTTGTGAAATTGAGACTTGGATGTAAAAATAGCAGGTATACAATTTAACAAAAATCTTTTAATGCATTTAAAACTTTACTTTTACTAAATGTCAAAAATGTAAAAGAAATACTGCTGTACGTTGTACTTTTTTAATCAGAAATGAGTGAATGAATCAGTGTTCCTTTATTACCTCTAATAAAGTTACTTGGAGAAAAAATAGAGAAAAAGAAGCAAAAAGAGTAAAATCTACACATATGGTGAATTTTAAAAGAATTGTTGACAATTTTATATTCAAAATTGATTGTTTTTAATTATATATTTTTCAAACTTGATAATTTTACAAAATTTTCATTCTTTTGACTTGATTTTCCAAACTCTTTCTATACTGCAACTTTCAAATTTGGTATGTAAATTTTACATACCATTCATAGGAGGAATGTATTAAAATTCACAACTGCTTCAATATTTTGAATTTTAATAAGTGGGTGATTGTTTAAAGAGAAGTGCTAGAGAATGGAATAAATTTATTTGAACTGTAACACAGAGCTCAGGTTAGGTTTAGAATAAGATTTTGTTTTTTCTAACTTTTATCTTGGAATCATTTTAAGGCTTATCTTGAAAGTATTTTAATAAGCCTTTGCATTATTTTATAATAGTTTTTTTTTTTTTTTTGCTTATATTTTTCTTATATTGTGAATAAAACATACTTTTGATTGTTTTATAGACAACGTATGAGAAAGCTCAAACTTATTACCAGACTCAAGTTCCCTATTCGACAACTGAAACTCCACATTACCAAAGTGGTAAGATATATTTTGAAATAATCATAGCCAAATCTATTTATTATCTTATCTAATGTAGTTTTAAGTTATTATGGTGTAATTAATTTTAAATATTATTTTAACTGAATTATGAAATAAAGTATGTAAGTCTTTAATACATTTGTATTGGTATTTAAGAACAAAATGATCATTTATGTGATTTAAAGAATTTTTTTATGTATAGAATTAACTAGTCACTGGAAATGAATTTAATACTGCTTTGAAGAAATAAATATCAGGCTTCTTATCTTTATGTTGGAAGTAGCCTAGTGTATATTGTTTGGCAACAGAAATTGAGAACAAAATTTTCCCTGATGTATGTCTCTGAAATATATTCGTTTCCTAGCTTTCTCCCTACTCGAAATCATTGAATACAATATAAACAAAAACCCGTTTAACTATTGTTTAATTTTAAAAAATTATGATATTTTTTTAATGGAATCGGACTTACTAAATTTTATTAAAATAATATATTACAATGCTTTTATAAAAATACTGGAAATTTCATTAAAACATTTTGTTTCTAAAGCTGCAGAATAATTCTAAAAAACATGCAACTACTCTTGTATTACAAATTAAATTGTTAGCAATGAATGCTATTATGATATTAGTTCAAAGTTTTGATATTTTTAAAAAGTTCAGTAATTAATCTTCTTTTCATGATCATCAGAATAACAGGTTGCACCATAAATATAAAAATAGCATTGACTATACATACCTTGGCAAAAATTTAAACATGAGAAATTACCTAAATATTACTTCAAATATTTTTTTCTGTAACAAATCGCAAGAATTTCATTGCTCTGAAATAAAACTTGCACCTTTTTATAATGCTGTATATAAAATTAATTTTTTTATTACAAATATCATTATGTATTAGATATCTATTTATCAATAATTCAAGTATCAAATAATTACGGCTTACAATTAAAATATGAAAATTGCAAATAATAATTATGACTTCCAAAATTGAAAAATCAATTTTGATTTAAAACAGTTTTGTATTAAGCGAACTAAAAAAAGTTTTTTAAAGTTGTTGTTGTTGTTTTTCCCCTGCAAAAGTTTGAGACACTTTTAATTCTTTAAGTTGTTACTCTGCTTCTCTTTTCATATTTTCATTTAAATCCATTTTTTCCCCTCATTTCTCTTTATATATTTCATATTTGTGAATTTCTTGCACTTAAAATCAGTTGTTTTTGTACTTCGAAATTGCTTATTTCACCATTTGCTTAGATGCTGTCATAAACAATTCTTGCAATGAGTATTTGTTCATTCATATTCTCCTATAAACAATCTTTATTCAGCAAAAATCCTTTCTCAACATTACTATTTCCTTGGCAAAGTGTCATTATTTTTAATAATGATGTAGTATCATTTCAAAGTTTTGGGTGAATGGACTAACTGAAGATGGCTTTTATAGCTATAAAATGCAAACCCACACTTGAATGAGTTAAGAGCAAGTCAAACCAAAATTTATCAAATCTTTTTGTTTTTTTGTACATCTTTAGTTTTGAGACATTTTCTTTAAACTGATTATACATATACTTCTTAACTTGATTATACATACACATACTTCTTTAAACTGGTTTTTTACCTTACCTTTAAAAATTTGAGTCATCCATTTGTGCCTATATAAGCTGAGCAGCAGTTTTATCAGTCATTGATCAAATGTTTCACTAATGTCCAATTGGAACTTTTTGATCATTTTTGAAAAACATGCAATGCTTTACGTCCAATGCTTTGGCTATCTTAATATGACATAAAGCAGAAATTCTTGCATCATTTCTGTGTGTGTGGAAGAAAACTTGCTACACCCTCGAAAAGAAATGGGATGAGAGGCACATTGGTTGGTTATTCAGTTAAGAATCTTTTAAATTCATTTGCTGTGGAATGGAAAGACATGTTGATTTTGCTAATAAAAGGAGATTACTGATATATTCTTTAATAATGATATAGCTCTGCCTGATAGGAATAGCCCCCCCCCCCCTCAAATAATTAGAAACTTTTATATATGTAAGGATATTCGACACTGTTTAGCTACGTACGGATATCCAATTTAATGGCAGAATTTTTTTTAGAAATACTTCTGTATTAGTGTATAAAGTATAGAGATTTCTATTTGGGGGGCATTTAAATCCATAGTATATAGATTTTTCATGGAATCAAAGATTTTCCAAATGGTACATTTTACATCCATTTTAATAGCCAGATTCACAGAAACAATCTTAAGAGCCCAAATTGACCCTATCTGGATCTTTGGTACTTTCTTTAGTGCAGGCTGTCAATTCTTTCAAGACTTTTAAATTAGCATTTGTGCTGTTCTTTAATACTTAGAAAAGTTTAATTTTTTTCCCTCCCAAGATCAAAGCTTCTAATTCTTGAAATGCTACAAGTAAATCCTCAGAGTAGCATCAACCCAGAAATGTAGAATTCGGATATTTTATTAAACTTTGTCAGTACCCAGACGCTAAAATCTGATATTCATATCCATTTGTTTTTTAGAAGATTTATTCAGGATTTATCAAATACAATCACAAGTGCTATAACAGAAAAACAATTCTTTCATAAAATTTTCTTTAAAGAGGCTATCCTAAATATTAGGAAATATACTAATTTATGCCTTCCTAACTGTATATCTTTTCCATTGATAAACATTTGCAAAAACAATTTTGCATGTTTCTCAGCTGACTTTAATGATCGTGTATGGGAAATGAATGCAAGCAGCATAAAATTTTCATTTTATAAACGGTTTCTTTTAAAAAGAATTTTTTGATTTCTAAAGCAGGAACAACTGCAGAACTAGATGATGGAATGCACTTTTTTTGTGTTTCCAGATTCTGGTACAACATTTTTATTTCAATTAACAATATTCTGATTTGGGGGGGGGGAGTTAATTTGGAAACACTTTCTTCCTTCTATGCCCAATTGTACCTTGATAGCTTTCTGCCTCATATTGCTTAAATTCAGTTTTTTGTTGCATAAAGAACAATAACTAGAATATCTATTTACTAGACACTTTTTACAGCCAATTAATATCTTTTTAAATGCATACTTTTGAAGGAACAACACTTCATCTTTTTTTTTTTTTTTTTTTTTTTTTGTGAAAGGATAATTTTGCTGGGAGAACGAAATGATTCTGAGAAACTGAGAAATGTGCTCAATAAAAATGGGGTGGGGGGGGGCTGATTGGTCAGAATTACATTTTCAGATAAATTTGATTAGAGGAAACATTAACCTTAAATGATGATTGAATCTTGAATCCAAAGACTGATGTCATGAAATACATTATTTATGACTACCAAAATTAATATTGATTAAGAATTCGGTGAATAAAAAGCATAAGTAAAGTGAAAATGGATATTTCCAAAAGTTTCACTAGGATTACTGTTAATTACATCCATCAATTTATTGCCCTTCTTACTGCATTGAAATTTTTAAAGTCGCCATTTCTTCGAAAGGTTGCTGTCCTAGGTTTCTATTACCAACATCGTTTTGAAAAATTAGGCTCTGGATATGGGGAAATTATTGTGTAAGATCAATGATTATACTCGTACTGGGTGCAAAATGCTCATGTCTGTAATTTTTCTTGATTTTTTTAAAAAAAATATTTTTGTGGTTTTTTAGTGATTTTTCCATGCCTAGTAATATTTCCTGACATTTTTTAATTTTTCTGTTTTGTGACCACTTGTACACAAGAATATGTAACAAAATTTTGAATAAAATTTATAGCTTAGTTTATAAAATTCTATAATTAAAGAATAAAATGTTACAATATTGCTATTGTTTGTGTGACAGCAACACACCATACCTTCATGTTTATTTTTCTTTATGAAATTAACTCTGTTGCCAGAACCAGAATTATCAGCATTTACATTGCATCAGTTTTGAAATTAATTTCTGTGGATAAGGTGTCCCTGGAGGTAGAAAAGATGGTAGGAAGTTAAAGATTTTCCAAGTTGGTAAAAGATTAACTGTTCTATCGACTTTATTTTTTGTTGTTTTTTAAAACATAATTACATTTTTATAAATCAAGTTTCCCATCCTCTTCCAATTTCTCATGGACCTTGCTTGTGTATACAAGCTATCATTCCTACAACTTCAGTATTTTTTTTAAAAAAATTTTAATATCTAAGAATAGGCTATTTCAAAAGAATAGATTTATTTTATTAAAATATTTAAAAAGCATTTTATGTTCAAATCATTTTTATTATATTTGCTGGTAGATTTTAGAAAATTATATAAAACTAGGTTCTCATTCATTTATGTATTCATGTTTCCTTAAATGAGTAAATATTATTTTTATCACATATTCTCCAAATAAATCTATTGAGGTTAATATTTGTATAAGGAAGAAAAAGTAACTACAGAAACTTAAATGTAGTTTTAAAACATTACAGAAAACTGCAATAAGCTTATTATCTTTTTTTAGTGAGTAACAATAAGCCAGTATATTCTACTACAACCAATGTGAACTACAATGCTCGACAAGCTTCTTCAGCAAAAGCTCAGACACAGACTGCACAGCCATCAGCGTCGTCATATCTATATTCGACTGGTGCATCTTCTGGAAATTCTACATCTAATTATAGTTCTACATACAATAGTTCTGCTGCCACAACAACTTACTCAGGTGTGTTTGAACTTGATTTTTTTAAATTAAAATTTGTTTTTATGCATATCAAATAATTTAAAGTTGCAAAAATTTAATTTTTATGTGTCAGAACGTGACTTAACTTAATTATAATTTATTTAAAATTATTTTATTAAGTAAGTAATTATTTAAAAAAATTAAATTCACTCTGCAGAGTAATCAGTTTAGGTTTGGTATCCATGTGCTTTTGAGAAACCTGATAGCATTCTTCTCAGATCACTACAGATAGTTAAATATTATCGTTTCATTTATCATGCAATTGCAGTTTATAAGAATCTGTTCCATTCTCAATTCTTGCAGGTCATTAGTATATCCACTTATGTGTCTAGAGCTTAGTAATTGTTTAATAATGTATTTTAAGATTTAAAATTTTCTTCTAAAAAGAAGAAAATTATAGCTTATAATTTTCTTCTAAAATGATAATTTTTGGCAGAAAAACAATTGTAAATTCTTGAAATAGAAATTTTTTGATGCATTTCTCTTTACTATTTCAAATTAGAATATACTAATTTGAATATACTATTTTTCTTTATTTTGTAGCATCTATGTATGTGCAACAGTCATCTGTTTCTGTGCAGCCTGTTCAGGCTGCTGTTCAAACTAGCATTGTACAACCCACACAACAAGTACAAGCTATTCAAACTTCAAATACTAGTGCAGTAACAACTCCCAAAACACAAGGGAACAACTGGATGTCTTTCAAGAAAGGCCCAGTCAGAATGGCTCGACCAAAACTTCCTCCTAAGCCTCAACAATTGCATTATTGTGAAGTTTGTAAAATCAGCTGTGCTGGACCACAGGTAAGATGTTTAACCATTGTAAATGACTGAAGTGTTTTCTTTTAATTCTCTCCCTCTTTTAAGCTTTATAGTGACTAACTCATTTTATTCATCTCTTTTTTTATTTACTTAATATCCAGGAAAAAGTTGTTTGAGTTTGCAAATATTTAATAGTTTTTAATAATAATTATAGTTTAATTCCTTTTAAAAACTTGCAACTCAAAGTTGCCACATTAAAATAATTAAAAGAATTTTGCCTCATATAAATTGATTAAGAGAGGCAATTCATATCTTGATTCTCTTTTATAAGGCATATATGGTAAAATGGTTAGAATATTCTCCAGTTAATAGTGTGGTTAAACTTAAATGTGTTCTGTTCTCATATTTTCAAAAGCATGTATCAAATATTTTTGCCTTTTTTTAGACTTATCGAGAACATCTTGAAGGACAGAAACATAAGAAAAAAGAAGCTGCTGCTAAAACTGGAACTGTAGTCCATCATGTATCTAGGGGTGGAACAACTTTAAAATGCGAACTTTGTGATGTTACTTGTACTGGATCTGATGCTTATGCTGCACATATTAGAGGAGCCAAGCACCAAAAAGTATGTTATGAATTTGTATGCTTTTATTGTTGTATGTTGTTTTGTTTTTTTAATATTAAGCTTCATTTTTAAAATTTTGTTTAATTTTAGGTTGTGAAACTTCATACAAAATTAGGAAAACCCATTCCTTCAACAGAACCTCAAGTTGTTCACACGGGTACAACTAATGCTACAAATAAAGCTGCAGCTGCTGGAAATAAAACGCCTACTAAAGGTAATGCTGCTAAAAAGACTGGTCCGCCTAAAATTACTTTTGTTGGTAAGTTCAGATGTTCGGAATGGCTTCTAATCTCACTTTATTCATTTCAGTATATAATATACTTCAGTTGAGGATCATATTAATCATCTCTATCTTTTTGAATTTATATTGTTTTCTTTTATTTAGGTTTAAACATTGATTACTATGTTTATAAAGTAAAATATGAACAATTTTAAAAACACTGTTCAGATTTGATGAAAAATATTTTTTTTCTAATTGTCATTCAAAAAAAAAAAAAAGATATTAATGAAATGCATAGTAATCAGTAATTTTATCATTGAATTTTTCTTTCTTAAATTATATTAAAAATCTATTTTTAACTAATATTTTGGGAGAAAAATATCCTGTCATTATAAATCAAATTACATTAAAATATGGGGCAATTTGAAAATGTTGACGTTTTATAAGGATCAATCATGCATAGGAAGTCATTTTTATTTAATACTATGTGGCTATGTTTGCTGATGTGTTGTGTTGCAAAGACTGAAACAATATGTTGGTTGTCTCATCTGGGTTTGTTTGAATTGGAAGCTACTTTTTCAAATATGGTTGCAATGATGTGAAGGAAGTAATGTTATATAACTTGTTTGATAAAGGTGTGTGTTTAAATGTATTAACAAAATTTCAATATCACTTTTTTAAACATTGTGAAAATTCTTTGATAACACATACATGATTCTAGTTCAGCATCGTTGAGCCTATTTGATAGTCTTGAGGGGAGTGTCTTTGTAATTAATACTAGGAGACAATCACCATTAGTACTGTTCTGTCGTCTTTAGTAATTATGTTATCTTCTCAACCATAAGTATTAAATAAACTTGACTCTTCTGTGCATGCTTTTTAGTTACCCTCTATTAAAATTAATATGCTGCTGAAATGAGTAATGATTATGATATAGAAAGTTAATTCGAACTTACTGTGTTTCAAAAATTATATGCGACTGACTTATTTGTAGTTTTGCATTTGATTTTTAGATTAAATGATTTATGTAATGTTGTTTATAGATATCAAATATGTACATTTTAGATATTTTGTTTGTAGTTTTGATTTGTTATATGCACATGAATATCTTTAAAAAAAGAAATTGTTTGATTATTTACTCTGGAATTTCTTAGTATTTAGTCATTAATAAACAATTAAAATCTTTTGCTTCTTTAATTCAAATATTCACAAATAACTAAGGGTTATAAATTATCTTATTTAGAAAGGAAATATAAAATTACAATTGTATTCAACATATTTTCATTGCTTTACAGTTCCAAGAGATGCCACCCCTAGCACGTTTAAAAAGAAAATGTTGTTCTTGTATGATTGAGAAAAATGATACTTTTAAAATGAGAAATTTCATAATGCATTATTTAGGCACTAGTTCAAAAAGTTTTACATATTTTTAAGCTACGAAAAACTGCTGAAATGCAGAGATTTAAACCACTTCGAGAATCTAATTAGTTACAAGTGAAAAGGATTTTAAATTAAAGCTTTATTTCAACTGTAATTTTTTTTCTTTGTACAAGAAAGTGTAATAAGAATATTATCTGAAATTTGTAACAGTATATGTCTTTTGTTGATCTAATTTAACAGTATCTTTCATTTAAATCTAATTTAATAGCTGCTACAAAGGCTGAAGAAAATGCTGATGTCAAAGAAGACAATGAAGAAGAAAGTAAGGACACAATGAAAATTGTTCTGTTTTTGTACTTTTATGACATTTTGTCTTTTGAATTGAATAGTTTTAGGAGGTCTAAAATAATACTACATATTAATATTGATTCTGTCTTTTATATTTTGACTTCTTTTTTTTTAGAAGGAGATAGTTCCAAAGAAGATGATGTTCAGCCTGTAGGTGAGTGTGATCTATGTGACTTAAAACTATGTTAAGAAAAATTAAATGCATCATTAATGCATGGGAATATTAGTTTTGGTGTTAACTTTTTCGTGTTTTACTATGAAAAATTGCTAAAACTCTTTCATTTCAGGTCAAGATTATATTGATGAAATTAAGAATGAAGAAGGCAAAGTTGTTAGTTTCCAATGTAAATTATGTGAATGCAAATTTAATGATCCTAATGCTAAAGAAATGCATATGAAAGGTCGTAGGCATAGGCTGCAATACAAAGTAAGTGCTTTATTAAACTGCCTTCATATTATGAGTAAATAACATTCTCACTTTTTTTTTCTTTATTTGCTTGTTACAGTTTAAAATTAATGCTTTAAAGATTAAAAATGATGCAAAAAATTTTAAAATCATTATTCTCATTTTAAATATGATCATATCGGTTGTGCTTGACTTAACATAAAGGTTAATACAAGATCCCGTATGGTTAAAATATATGCGAAATGTGTATATATATTAATGCATGATGAAATCATCCATATTCATCATTGGAATGTGCTAAATTGATTGGTAACCTTGTAAATGTTGTATTATTTCATTTTAACCGAATGAAAACTTCTATTTTTAGAAAAAAGTAAATCCTGATTTAGTAGTTGATATCAAACCTAGTCTGCGCCATCGTAAGATTCAAGAGGAAAGGCTACGTCGGCAACAAATGATGGACGACTATTTTAAAAGAAGGGAAGAAGAAAGATGGAGAGAAGAAATGAGGTTAGTAAATTTGCATAATTAATAAAGAATTTTCTAATGAATGTAATTTAAAGTTATGCTGATTGCTGCAAAATTAAAAACAGACTTCTGTCTTAATATTAAAGATATTTAAAATATAGTTATTTCTATTCCAGAGCAGTGTTGAATTATTATTTTTCATCAATAGTTATATCGTTGAAATTGGTGACTTATTTTTTTACCAATTTTGATTTAAAAAGTCCAGCTGGAATGTAAAATTGCTGCTTATTTTTTATTATTTTTTTCTGTAAATAAATGTGAAATAAAATTGATTCAAAATGTTTTAATGGCTTTATTTCAATAGTGGTGTGAATTTTAGGTTAATGGAAGAGGAAGAACGACTCTATTGGGAGGAACGAAGACGCTATGAAGAAGAATTGGAACTATATGAATGGCATAGGCGCTATAATAGAGAACCACGGATGGGACCACCAATGCCTCCTCCCCCTCCTCGACCTTATATGATGGGAATGCCTCCTGGTGTGATGGGACCTCAGGGCGTTAGTATTTTTCTTTTTGAATTGACTTTTTTTATTCTCAAATTTTTATCACTTAAATTTTTTTAATTCCCCCCCCCCCCCCCACACACACACTCACACACAAATCCAATTTACTGATGTGCCATATAATTTAAATAAAAACTATTTTTATGTAAAAATTATAAGATTCGTCAATTTTTTGCAGATTTGTATTCTTTTTTTAACAGCTCTTTAAATAGTGGCATGATAGAATAACACAACAATGATCAAAACTTGCGCAATAACATTTTAATTCCTTATCATTCATTACAAACATAGCACGATTCCATGGATACACTGATTGCAGAATGGAATTGGAATGGAATTTGATCGTTTTCAAGCAATTTTTTAATGTAATATTTTCAATATCTTGTTTTAATCATATAATAACTTCTCAGTGTTTATATTTAGCATAATTATTTTAATAAATTTAGATCATAACATTAAAAAAATTTTATTAGCAAATTTAGATAGTT
>JAPMOR010062605.1:51854-81255 GCA_026543865.1 Argiope aurantia | reverse complement strand
TTAATTTTTTCAGATGAGAAGACCTGATACAGTGGATGATCGTCATGTTATGGCTAAGCACACCCAGATATATCCTAAAGAAGAAGAATTAAATGCTGTTCAGAAAATTATCACAAATTCAGAGAAGGCTCTGAAACTTGTGTCAGATTGTCTAACAGAAAAGACCGATAAAAAGTAGGCAAAGAAATTATTTAAATGCTTGTTTTAATCAGATTTGCCTGAATTCATATTGTGTAGATGTGTTTCTGCGATTTATTTTATATTAAAAGATGTATTTCTTTATAGAGAACCTCCTAAAGTAGCTGTCAAAACAGAAGAAAAATCTTCAGATTCCAAATCATCTGCAGCAACAGAGTAAGTTTGATATTAAGTAAAAATTTTATCTAGATCAATTAGCATAGATAAGGATTCATTAGATGGGGAAAAACAAGCCATTGATTATAAGATATTAAACTAAGTTTTGACACTTTTCTGTTAATTTAAAAAATTTGTTAAACTTCAGTAACATTAATGAATAGCTCCAATATTGAAATTTGGTATCTGCATAGATATAACTAAGGTAATTCTAATTTCATATGTATCAAAAAAAATTTTTCTTTGTTATTTATCTAGAAAGCAGAATGAACCTCTTTTTGTTCAATAATTAAAAGCTAATGAATGACTAGAAAGTAAATTTTTAAATCGTTGGATCCTATAATTTTTTAATGTGGAAGAATTTAATGTACACATACATTTGTGAAATGAAAAAGCATTTATTAATGATATTTTAAAATATTAGAGGGAACAAAGAAAATAAAGAGAAAGAAGCTCCTCAACCATATCGTGTATTAAAGGGAGTCATGCGTGTTGGATCTCTTGCTAAAGGTCTTGTTCTGACGGGTGATTTGAATGTAAAGCTTGTTGTGATGTGTGCCGAAAAACCTACAAGATCTCTTTTAGAAAAAGTTATGGAACACCTTCCAAAACAATTAGCTGTAAGTATATATTTTATTAGAAATTTTTTTTGGGGGGGGGAATGTGTACTGTTTTTAAAATGTTAACACTTCTTTTGGAAATTATCTGCAATGCTGTTTTAACAGTAAATGGCATTAACAATGTTTCAGTGAGATTTTTTTTTTTTTTTTATTTAATGTAAGAAAGTTGGTTTATTGCTAAACATTGGCTTTATTCCTCCTAAAAATAAATTTCATTGTTTACTGATTATTTTAATATTCTGCAATGGATTTGTCATTTTAAGACCTGCACACTGGTTTGCTGCTTAGAGGAGTAATTGTAGTTAAATTTCTTCTCCCTAATGTACATTTTAAAGTACCTCATTGACTTGGTATTTACTGATTGGACATTTGCTGCATTAAACATAAAAAGTTGGCAAGGTTGCTTATGTCCTTTAATCATTGTTAAGCTATGTCATTCCCCTTCCCTCTGATTTTTTTTATTATAAAAATTTAATAAATCTAATTTTTAAGTATATTTTATAACATTTAAATTCATTCATTTAAAACAACTGGTAAAAAAGAAATTCTTGCAAGGGTAAAATCTTATTTGGAGTGTAAAGACTTTAGGCAGCACTAGTTTGATTATAGTTAAATCTTGCTTATTGAACTTTTATTATAATTAGTAAAGTGAAATTGAGTCCTTTTTATGTAGAAGGGTTTGCAAAGGAAGTGTGGAGAAAACATCTTAATGTTATATGGAAAATCCTGTATCTCCATAACAGTGTTATCTTTTGTTTGTTGGTGTCCCCATCCCCCTAAATTAACAGCTTAATTCTTATGTGTATAAAATTGTCATAAATAAGAAAAAGATGCACTTCACTAAGTATCATGATATTAGATTGTGGCATAAGGAAGTATTTCAATAACGTGCGAGCGCAAATACAAGTGTAACAAGAAACATGCACTTTGTTACAACAAAAAATAATGCAAGAGAGGAGTTGGTAATTGCCTCAGTATAGTATCAACTTTTCTATGAGTTAATAAAGGTGCTGAAAGCTTGAAAAACTGCTGCATTTTAAATTGAGAAGAAATACTCTAATAAAGCAGTAGCTATGTGCTATACAGTTTTATTTAACCAAAATGTTATGTCTCATTTTCTCCAAGCTTTGAAGTGAGACAAAAATAATTCCCTTTAGACAACTTTCTTGTAAAAATGTATATTATTATAATTAACAAATTACATTATTGTGCATTTGCTTCAGTATTTTTTCAGAATGGAATATATTGTTTTGTTTCACACTGAACCTATGGAGTAAAAAAATTTTCATTTAAGAAAATGTTTCACATTATAAACATGATCTTAAAATGAATTATTTGCGTTAAATAAGATTCTGTTGTATTTGCGTCTTTTTCAATCCCTCCTCCGTCCAAAAAATTCTCCACTGTAGAATTTTGAGACAAATAAGGAAATAAAAATGTAATTTATTTATTGCTAAATTTGAATGATTTTTTTCACCGGTTTTTTCAGTATAGAAATGTTGAATGCTTTTGAAGATTTTGCTAAAATTTCCATTAAGCCCATTATATTATTCTATAAAGCATGGCTAAAAATTACAACCTATGATTTAGAAACAGGACACTGATTACTCGGTGATCAGAGACAGAATTTATTCAGTTGAAAACATTAAAGGGTTAAACAAAATTATAATTTTATTGACATTCTGAAATATCCAGTATGTTTGCAGATAGGTATGGTACTGAAAATACCCACTACTATTTTGTTAATTCTTTTGAAATCGAACATAAACTGCATTTTCATCTTTCAGGAAATAGTACTCCCTTTCTTAGATATCTTAGACTCCCTTTCTATGAATCATGTTATATTTATAAATTCATTCACAATGATATCTACGCATAAAACTTACATTTTAAATATGTTCGTTAAAAATCTCTTCCCTTTCTGATAAAAACTTGAACAAGAGATTTTTTTTTTTGGTATAAATTCATATAAAATTTTTAGTACTTGCATAATATTTTTATGATTCAAAGCTATTTATGCAAACTTTTTACAAGTGATAGTAGAAATAATAAAAAAATATTAAACAAGACATTTTAGTTGAAATTTTAAAAAGTAATGTTTCAAGTTCAAAATTAACTTTCCAAGTTAAATTTTAATTCCAGTATTTATTTTCAAAAGTAATAGTCAATGTTGTGCACTGAAATGAGTTAAAAAATAATTTATCTTTAATTTTCTTTAGGTTGTTGCACCAGATGAGAAATATGAAGTTACAAGATGCGTGGAAGAAGCAGCCATTGTTATAACTTCTGCTACCGACCCAAAAATAGTTGTGACTGTTACACTGACATCCCCTGTGATGCGTGAATCTAACACTGATCCAAATGCCCCTGGAGGTATGCTTTTGGTCAATAGGTTTGATTTGTTTTGTGGAACTCAACTTTTCCAAAATCAAAACTTGTGTTTTAATCTTGCCCTTAATTCCAAAACATTTTTAACATGTAATTTGTCCAATTTTTTTAATAAAAACTTTTTGAATGACTACAACAATTTATAGTTTTCGTAACATAAGTAGTACTTAATTACAAAACATTTTTTATTAGGTTATACTTCTAAGTTGAAATTTATTTGTTTGAATTTTTTCCCCTTTTAAATTAATTGCACAAGTTTTAAAATCAAATTATTCATAAAAGGACTGGTTTTCTTTTTTTCTTTTTCTTTCCCTAATTTAAAATATTTTGACTTCTGTGGAGGGGATTGAAGTCGACATGTAAACAAACATTGCATTAAGTGAATTGGTATACAGTCAATAGAGAAATGGTAGTAGTAAAGAAATATTGATAAAACTTTTCCTTTTTTTTTTTTAAATTTTTATTTTATGTAAAAGAAAAAAAGACTGTGATGGAAATTAAATTTTGTATTGCAGGAGTTTGGAGCCCATTTATGCAGTTAATAAGTCGGGCTTGAAATATATTTATGCAACAGTAATATATTTATTAAGTATATTTAATTTTAATCCATGAAAATGACTGCAAATATCATATAAAGTTGTAGTCCCCCCCCCCCTTCCCTACACCTCCCAGATTTTGCAACATTTGTAAAAAAAAAAAATCATGCCTAGGAATGACTATACTATTTTAATTCTTTCTTTGTCTTTGTTTTTAATATACTTTTCAACTTTAAAGTGGTATCTTAATTTTTATTATGAAATTACAATCTTTGAAGTTTCTTTATATGCTTTAGAAGACCACCATATGTTATTAAAATGTAATGAAAATAAATTGTTTAAAATTTAGTTTATTCTGGAAATATAAATTCTTATAGATATGTTGGAATTCTTTCAAAATATAAAATTATATGTAGTAATTTAGAATTCTGTAACAATCATAACATTTTCATTTCATTTAAATTTGTATATCATTAGGGTATGCTAAAAATTTGAATGGAATATTTTTCCTTTTTTAAAACATTTATTCCTTTATGTGTAGAAGTTTGATTTTCATGATACATTAAGCTTTTCTTTGCACCAAATATTTATTCTCATATAATCATTTAATAAAATTTAAATAATACAGTTTAAACAAACTTGAGACTACTTAATTGAATTGGAGAGTATGTTATGGAAAGAGTGGGATTATCTGAAATTTATTATTAAATAGATTTGCATTAATTGTAAATCTAGTGCAATCATTGCAAATATAGTTTATGAAAATACAAAAATATTTTTTCTTGCCTGTTGTTTATCTGATTAAAATTTATTGCTATAGAAACTGTGAGAAGAAACAACTTGCAATATGTTTTCCAATACAAGGTAGATATATTAGTTGAAGCAGTTTTGTGTGCGACCAATAAACTGATTTGCTGTATTATTATATATAGTATAAGAAATTATATAAGTTTATTATTCATAACTGCATAGACACAGAAAATGTCATATTTGATTCTGTAATCATACGTTTATGCCAGATTAAAAAACTTGTTAGATGCATGAATTTTTTCCTATTAATTTAGACTTTATTTATTTATTTTTTAATTCTTACAAATTTCTGTCTTCTAGTCTTAATTTAGTAATATTTAATCATTTAAGTTTTATAATTGTACAATTTTTTTAATTCTTTAAGTGGCAGATATTTAAATATGTTCAATTGAGGGGCATATTCCTCTTCTGCAAAAATTAAATTATTGGCAAATTTTTCAAATAAAGTACTTTTTATGCTCAGTAATTAGTATTTTTTTAGGAGCATAGCAGCATATATAAAATTACATGTCTGCCACTCAAAGGATTAATTATTTTAGTAGTGAGATGTGAACATACATATAGAAATTGGATTTTGAACTTTTATAGTTCCTCTAGATTAAAATGTATGGTTGTAAGAAAATTATTAAATTGTTCAGTCATTCAAAAAGTATTAATATCTAGTTGTAAAAGTGTTCACCTATTTGGATCAAGTAGCTTCTTACATAGTGATGAAACAGTTAGTATGTATCAAGTAACCTGTATGTTTTGTTTAGTTCCGCTTTGAAGCTTTCAGGGGAATGAGCTCCTCTACATTGAATGCTGTGGGTGGCTGACCTGGAAGGATTTTTGATCACCCTGGGTGGTTGTCAGTTGTGCTGCCTTAAAGTTTGCATGAAATGTTTGTCCTTATTCAGTATTCATGCGAGGTCATTTTAGGATGTCTTATTTTAAATTTAAAATTCATGCAGTAATTTCATTTTTTTAATAAGTATTTTAATTTATATCATGAACGATATTATTTTGTATAAGTGCTGGTTAATATTGTTTTATTTTCATTCCTGTTTTTCTTTTTTGAGTTTGAATTTTATTTAACTTAATGTGTATAAAAGTCAAGTAGTATCTTATTAGTTATTGAAGTGCTTCAAGGTACTACTTAACTTTTATTTTTCAACAAAGGCAGCACTTCGGGCATGCCCCCATAGGTCAAACACCCATTCCTTTCAGTCTCCTTGTGCTAATGTCAGTCTTCTATCATCTGGTTTTCTAGAGACTGTTACCGATCCACCGGATGTACTGGACAGGCAGAAATGCCTGGACGCCTTGGCCGCCTTGAGACATGCCAAGTGGTTCCAGGTTTGCATTTTCTTTACTTTTCAGCCTTATGTATATCTGCTATGTGGTAAACACTGACCCCTCTCAGAACTAGTTACTGTGATTTTTATTTTATAAAACATTTAATGAGCTAAATTGAAAACTAGAGGATATCAAAAAAAAAAAAAAAAATGTGCATTATTGTTATGTTTCAAACTATTTTAATTATAACTTTGGGAATTGTGAATATTTGTTGTATAATTATGATATTTGGAATTTATACATTTAAACTGTATCTTACTTTAATTCTTTGCTGTGAAATATGTTTTTATTAATTTGATTGTTATATATGATGAAAACATTTATTACATAGAGAAGTTTGTATGATCTTCCATCCTTGTTTTTAAAAACTTACAATTTCTTCAATTCAAAATTCTTTTTTTATTGCCATTATGGATTAATCTTTTGAATTCCAATCGAGATGATTTCAATTGTAACCATTTTAATAATGTACTCTGATATGATGGGCTAGGTTGCGTTTGAAACATAACAAGTGGTGTTTTAAAGTTAATTTAAATAGATTTGAAAGGAGGTTTATTATTGCAAGTAAGACTTGCAATACATGAGGCTGGAAAGTCGTAAAGTCCTTCATGATGACTCAAATGCATGTCAGATGATGGACCATTCAATAAAATGATTTAAAATTCAATTTTCATAGCTTATTAATGTGATTATGGATAACTAAAAGCCCCTGGTGTAAATTATAAAACAATGAAGCATCCAAATCAAATTCTAGGAAAATTAAAATATCCATAATCACTTCTCATTTATATTGCTACGTTTTGGCTTAGATAATTTTGAATAATTTTATTTAAAGCCTTTTTTAAACCTATTAATCTAAAATATATATATATGCAATATTTGTCTAGAAATAAAAATTTTAATTCAAATGGAGTATACGTGAGTAGAAAATATTGGGGAGGATATCGGCGGTATTTGAACTGGGCTTAATCTGTTTTGCATATATATATAGTTCTGCTAAAATGTAGCCAAATGTTCGTTCTTATGCTAAAATTCACTAAATTATTTGGCGCCATACCTGAATTAGCTTTTAGATATTTGAACATATGTTAAACTTCAAGCAAAATTACTTCCAATTTTCTTGAAAGGGCAGATTATGAGAGATATACTGATTGGATATTCTGGGAAAGCAAAGGAATTTTTTATAAATGTATAATCTTTCTATTAATAATTGCTGTTCCATTTATTTTTACTTATATTTTATGAATTTAGTTTCTTGAATAATTTAATTTTTTTATAAAACCTGAAATTAAGTCGATCTATATAGAATTATTTGAGGGTTAAAATAATTTTTGTATTCCTGGAATAAAAATGTCTGCTTAGAACCTTAATTGAAAATGTCAATATGACGTTTGCCCCAAATTTAATTCATTTTGAAAAGGATATTTTATAAACACAAAACTGGGGTAATTAAAAAATGTGTAAATGATTCTAGGAAATTTGCGCAGTAAAAATCCCACCTTAAAATTTGACTTGCATAGAATTTGAAGCATGTGTTTACATTATTACAAAAAGATAATAACCAAGCTTGTATGGATGATGTGGATTCCCCAAATGAACCAAGATTTGTTGACAACAAAATATTGTGAGAACTTTTTTCTCCCTGCAGTTACTTCTCAAGAATTTCAGTGAATTGCAAGTCTTTCAAAATCGGGAATTGATGAAAGCCATAGATTCCTCCCTTGCGACATATATCGGAAAGTCGTGCAGAATCTCAAAATTCAACCTCTATTGTATCGTATGAAAGTATTTCAGGTAGATTATTGAAAATTTGTCTGAGATTTGCAGTAAATTGTTACAACTTGGAATTGATATAGCACATAGTATATTGATTCTAAGCTTTTGAAAAGTTCAAGAACTAGACATAATTTAACAATTTTCCTGCTATCAATTGATTAAACTAGACCCAGATCAAATTTGAAATTATGCTCGTTTAAATAACTTATAAAACTGCTGTGCTGAGCAAACTATGTATATCACAAGACCCTATAATCTATAAATTAGATCAATTCCAAAGTTTTTATTTCCATGACTTAATATTCTCCGTCTATTTTAATATGGTATGGGATCCTTGACTATTGTAAATCTCACTTTACCCTAACAATTTTTTTTTTTTTTTTGAAATTCTTGCACACCAATTGGGAAAGTTGCCCTAAAATTTTTTATATTGAGGGAACATCGTTTCCTTATGTTATTTTTGAATGTTTTCAGCACCCCCTCCCCCGAATTAACTATTATAATTTAAATAAAAAGGGCTATTCAAAATTAGTTGTATGCTTTGCATTATTGGATCTTCTGTATGAAGGCTCCATTTTCTACCTTTTCACAGTATTATCTGAGGGTAAACATGATTTAGTGCTTCTTTTACAGGATTTATAAAAAAGTTGTTGAAAAGGGCTGGGCATTTTTGCACAAAATATAGTTTCATATAATTTTTTCTAATATGAATATAATATTTAAGAATATCTAATATGAATATAATATATAAGGAAGCACTGCAATAAGAATATGGAAATTATAGTGCATAATACATAATTTAACAAATTATTAAAAAAAATAAGAAATATAATGTTTCTGCTTGAATTCTACCTTAATTTATGCCATTGTTATTTCTGATTGCAAAAGAAATCGTTCGAAATTTTTTTTTAATTGTTGAGTGTTTCTTTGAACCATTTTTATTCATGTTTTATATCTATTATGTTGTATGTAAAATTGATTTTCTTTCATTTCTTCCAGCACTTCAATTTCTAACTTTTTTGTTAACAAAAGTATCTTAAAGTGAAAAGATAGCATATTGTTGTATTCTTAATTTCTCTTTTAGAAATATTATGATTGCACAATATAAAATTTGGATTTAAAAAAGTTTATTCAAAATTAATTATAAAGAGAAAGCAATGTAAATAATAGAAAATGTTACTGTATATTATAGATAAAATTTATACTTGCATAGTAATTTTTTTTTTTTCTGCTTGCTAAGGTAAATAAATATGAAATTCTAAATAGAGGACATTTTTGATTTAAGTGTGTTAGAATATTTTGAATTTTTTTCTCTCCATTGCAACAATATAAATTTTTGTAATTAGATACTTTTGAGCCTTTAATCGAATATTTTTATTAATATTTTAAAGCACTTGAGACAAATTATAATTTTTCTTTTCAAAATTTAAAAAAAAAAAAACACTTATATATAGTATTCTTTGTAAAAAATCTGTTTAAAATAAGAAGGGGGGAAATGCAGGTAGGGTTAAGTTAAAAGCATTATTTTATTGTCTAAATTTTTTGCTATTCAGTTTGTTTACTTAAGCTTAAAGATTTACTTCTTCGACATTTGTAAAAAAAAAAAAAAAAAAAAATTCTTTAACATTTTTTGCATTGCATTTCGATTGCAGCCAGTTTAAAAATATTATTTTAATTTAACTATATACTGTTATATGAAATCAAGAAAACTATTTGATATTTTTCTCTGAGATTTTTAAGTGCTTGTATTTGATGGTTGACTTTAAGGGTATTCATGTTTTATGAAAATTACCTTTTTTTATAGTAAATAGGAACACTTTTAATCACTTGATTATGTTTTTTAATCAAATGAAAGATTTTTAAAAAAGATATTGACATAAGTTATTTAAAAAAATCAGTTATTCAAGATTATTTCTTCAAGTGATATTGGTCATTGTTTGCAACTTTTATTAAATTTCCAGAAGATCCATTCTTTTTCCTGATATCTATTATAGATGATTATGCATCCTAAAATAGTTAAAATCATATGTACTAAGCTGCTAAGTTAATTTTATTGCATTTCTAAATTTAATGTGTTTAATATATATAAAGTATAGAAATTGAATATCAATCCCATATTGTGACTAATTTCTTATCAAAGTCGAATTAAGATACTACATAGTGAGTAATTTTCTTTAAAACTTTGCTATTTAAATAATGAATACATTTTTTCAACTTAATTTTTGATGAGTATTAGAAGCATGTGTTTAAAGTTAACTTCTTAATCCATTTCCTACTCATTTAACTTTTTTATATTTTGCTGTCAGGAAAGCTAAATTCTGATTGTAATTATTTGTCACTTATTGTTATAAAACCTTCAAACAAATGAAACTAAAGATTTACTGTAAACTCTACCCAGTATTTTAAGATTTCTCCAAAAAAAGTTTATTTTTTTAAATAGTTTTTCTATTTTGTTAGGATATTTCAATCTGCTGTATTCCAAAATTTTTACTTTATAAAAATTACTTTGAAAAATTATATAATCATTGCATAATGGTTACTTACTTTTTGCATTTATTCCAATGTTTTTTGGGGGATGGGGTGAATTTTCAGTTTCTTTATCAAATTGTTTACCTTTTTAAGAAGACTGAATAAAAATATTTCTTGATTAAAATTTTGTTGTTGCATTACTAATCCTTACAGGCAAGCATAGCAGTTGAGTTTTAAATATGTTTATTAGATGTGAAGTAGAATTTTTCTAGTTTTGCCTAAATTAAAAAGATAAATAAAACTTTGTTTATTCTGATTGGTGAAATATTAAAGAATTTTTCTAAAATTTAGCATGAAAATAATCAAATTAAGTCTCCATATTTTGCAAATTGTTCTTTTATCAAATTTAGTACTTTTTAGTATTTTCCCTGTGTATTTCTTAGTGTTAACTAATTTTTCTTACTTTAAATAAGACAGTTGTATGAGAGGGATTTTGCATCTTTGCTCTCCTTTTTGATAACATTTAAATGGAACAGTGCATAACATTAAGACCTTTTAAAAAAAAAAAAAAATTTTTTTTTTTTTTATGTATTTCAATTTTCCAGAAGCAATTCAGGTATGTGTTGCTTGGACTAAAAAGATTTTTATTAAATTTAACTTTTGTTTCTACAGGCTAGAGCAAGTGGACTTCAATCTTGTGTTATGGTAATACGCATCCTAAGAGATCTTTGTCAACGTGTACCTACCTGGAGCCGCTTGAATGGCTGGGTTGGTAGATTTCATTAATATTAAACCATGTTCCTTTTCTGCATCATTGTGATTCTTGTATTATGGTAATGTAATAATTGGGGTGTGGCTGTAGAACTGAAATATATTTGAATCGCTGTTTGCTGTAACCATACAAGTCGCTAATGTTAAAGTGTTGGAGTCTTAAAACCTGAATAATTCATTTGACCAATCATCAAAATTTCTTTTACTTAATGGATTTTGTTTATCTGTAGCTTTGTTTTATTCGAGCAACTGATGCATTTTATATTGAAATGGTCCCAGAATAAATTAAAATTTTCAAATCATGCTATTTTTACACTTGGAGAGTTTCCTGCTCTGAAAATTTGAAATAAACATGAAAAATGCAAATTAAATATGTAGTCATGTTACTGGTTGTTGAAAATTAAAATTTCATGGTTAATTATTATATCATAAGGCAATTAGAATAGGTTTCATTTTTATATTCTCTTGGCCTGTGATTTTTGTAACTAGCGATTATGCCTCTTGATGAACTGCTGAACCATGACTGTATAACCATTAACTTGCATTTCTACTTTTTTTTTTTTTTTTTTTTTTTTTGTGCATTTATCCTCACATTTACTGATTCGATGAATTGATATATGTTAAATTCCTTTTCAATTTTGTTAATGAGCTTATTAAATCTCTCAATTATTGCTGCCATCAATCAATGAAAAACACTTATTTGGTATCTGAAAAGAGCAGGTAAAAAAAAAAAAAAAAAGCATAACATTCAATTGTTTGTTAAGCTAATTATATAGTTTCTTTTTTTCTAATTAGTGGAAATTTTTTCCTGCAAATTTGAAGTTCTGGTATTTTTTTCCACACTTCAAAATTTCCTCTTCCCATTTTTATATTGTGGTTCAATACTTTCACTTCCACTTGAAAGTTTCCGTGAAAACATTCGATTTCAAATAATTACAATAATAATATAGCCATAATAATTAAATGAAGAATTTGTTAGCGCATTGATTGCTGAATAATTTATATATAATGTTTATGTGTATAATTCACAGTGGTAATGTAATACATATGTAATAAGTTTGAGTTGCCCACATTTCTATTTTCTAAGCACTAAAATTCATACTTAACATTGATTTGTGTGTTTGCAACTCAACTCTCATTGGTCCCCAAGTCCCTTAACTAAGTTTCAGTTAATTTTCATTTGGAGCTGTAAAATTCTGAATACATTTTCAGTCTTGTTCTCGTTTTCTGCCTTGTTTGTGTGTGTCATTGTAATATTGGTTTTGGGTTGATAAAAAAAAATCAAAAAGCATTTTTAAAAATGAATATTTTTGTAATCAATAAAAAGATTAAAACTTTGGCATTAAAATATTTCATTTCATACATATACTATTTCTTGCAGCAAATCAATTTGCTTGTTCCTGAAAGCTGTTTTTGCTCCTGAGAACTAAACAAATTTTTTTGATTGCATATTATTAATTCTTCTAAACACTGTGTGACAAAGTTAGTATAGAAATATTCAGAATTCCCATAGTACCAGACGAATCAGAAATAATACAAGGAATTTTTTTAATTCCCTAAAAACTGAGTTAAGTACAGTGAATTTTTCATTATATAGCCCCCCCCCATCTGAAAAAGGATAATCTTTTTAAATATTGTAGAAATGAAAGATCATGGACAAGGCCTTTTAACACAGAACATCAGTCCCTACTGTTAAACCGCAAAAGTTCGTCCTTTTTCTTCTATATATATCGGTCCAATTTCCAAAATGGAAAAAAATAGTTATTACATGTTACATGAATACTACTGGAGCTGACTTTTTATTTATGAAGAATACTACAAAATGTTATGTTTTATATTTATGAAGAATACTACCAAAATATTGGGGGGGGGGGGGAATTGTTGCTGTTTTAAAAGCTGCATCTTGTTTAAACTTATTTATTGCTAAACAATGCACTGTTCTATGAAAAGAAAATTGATATTCTCCAATTTCTTTATTCCAAGGCATAAATTTCCTTTACATGTTCAAAAAGAGTAATTGATGTTCAAATATATAAAGTGGCAAAAAATAAAAAAAGGTTAATCATGAAACATGATAGCCAGAATGTTATTGTGTTTTATTTCACCAAAGTCTTTAATTTTGTGTGACTTTTAAGTTAGAGAGCATGCGAATTATCAATATTTTCCCCCCTCTTCTCAACATGTGAATTTTGTCTTGTAAAATTCTAGGCAATAAATAATTTTTTTTTTCTGTAAGTAAATTATAAACATTCAAATATACTGTTATTTCAATCAATATTGATTTTTTTTTTGTTTTTGTTGTTGTTCTTCCTTTTTCCACTGATAAAAATAAGGTTTCCTTTTCACTCTCTTTCAATAATTTGCTCTTAAATACTTTGTGTATTTGTTCTTACATTGCATGAACAAATGCAAAAAAAAAATCTTCCAGATTTTTGTGGAAACCACGATATTTCTATATAATGGAATATAAGAATTCCTAATGCTTATGTGAATTTAAGTTTTAGCCATAAATGAATGTAATTTTTTAATAGAAAAATGAAGATAAAAGTAGCTATATATATAAGAACTTCTTTTTTGATTTGTGGTTTATGTTTACTATTCAAACTTGAATTATAACTTTCAGTTGAATTATATTTTTATAATTTTATATATTATATTAACTTTATAACTTTCTTAGAATTGAAATTTTTGGTCTTTCCTTGCTCCTTCTTATCTTTTGTATCTCAGGAAAGCTTTGTTACTGCAGAAAAATAAGTATTAAGCATAATTTACTATGCTTTTGTTTAGTTAGCTTAATATTTTTATTTCATCTCTTCTGCAAATTAAGTCTGTAAATTTCTAAAGTCCTTCAACATTAGGTTTCTTTGAGGGAGAAGGATATATTATTAATTTGAATTTTGTAGATGTGTGCAAGTCTTTCATGTATTTACTATCACTAATTGGTTATGTAAATTTCTTTCCTACTTCAGGCAATGGAATTGCTTGTTGAAAAGGTGTTAAGTAGTTGTGGACAGCCGCTGAGCCTTGGCGATGCCCTGAGACGTGTTTTTGAAGCTATTGCATCAGGCATTCTTTTACCTGGTGAGTGAAATTATTTTTGTGTGTGTAAATATTTGTAGTTTTTAAAAGTTCAAAAATTTGATGCAATTCTAAAATTTTTACCTTTTACGATAGGATCATCTGGTTTACTTGATCCATGTGAAAAAGACCCTACAGATGCTGCAGGTAGTCTAACAAATCAAGAAAGAGAAGATATTACTGCTAGTGCACAGGTATTTTAGCATTAAAAAATTCATTGCAAAATATTAATTAGATAGTTAAAATATTAGTAAATTACTGTATAATTTTGTACTGTATGAACAATGTTGAGAATTTTGAGTTTTACGATGGAGTCTTGCTCATTTTGACTAATTTGAAAGTATTAATTCAAACATATCATGCTACTGTTTAGTAGCATTTCTGTCTACTTTAATAATTTAGTTCAATATGTTAATATCATATAAAAATACTATACATATGTTCTTTAATCAATTAATATTTGAATAATTAGAAAAATTGTTATGATCTGAAAATATTTAACTCAATAATAACTAATTTAATTATTATTTATTATTAGCCAATTATTTTTTCACTTTTGTGGCTGAAACAAATACTTATCATTCGCTGTTTCTTCTTTGCTCTGTTTCAAAGATCAATTATATTTCCTAAGCTCTTAAATAATTTTCATCTAGAATATACTATCCTTTAGTCAGATTTTGAAATTTTGTGCCGAAATTTATTTTGAAGAAATCGAGAAGAATAAAAGTTCCTAAAATGATTTTTTAACAATTTTCTTTTATTGATTGTTATCTTAATATGGTGTTTCCAGCTTAATTCAGAAGTAAATGTATTTGTGTTTTATAAATTCTTAGATATTATTAATTAAAATGATAGTAGCTATAGATTTTTTAAGTCTGTTTCTAATATAATAATATCAACTTAATATGAATGCTTCTTAGTGTGTATTCTGGTCTGTTCTGTTTAAATTTAATGTTATTGTTGCTAAATCAAATTTTATGCTTTTCCAGCATGCTTTGCGACTGATAGCTTTCCGTCAAATTCATAAAGTTTTAGGAATGGACCCCTTGCCTCCTCCAAAATTCACTCGAGGACCTTTCCCACGAAAACGAAGACGTGATAATAGCACTAGTGAGGATAAGGATTCAGAAGGTATTTCTGATTATTTGATTACTTCAAATTATTTAATTGATGCTGATTTCTAGACTACTTGGAATTACTCCCTTGGTGTGATCCATCAAAATAATTTTTACACTTTTTAGTATTTTTTCATATATAGAGAAAGTATTATAATTGTTAAAAGATAAGTCTTGAGATTATGATGAATCTCCACATTTAAGATCTCCCTAAATCCCAAACACGTTTTTTGGAAATGTCTTCTTTTCAATACAATTAATCAAAAATTCTTTGGTAGCAAATGAAGAAAATAACTACTAAATTAAAGGATTTGGATGAGATGTGGGAAGTTAGTTGGACATTTAGTTAGTTTTCTGGGACAGAAGGGTAAATCAGTTTGTAATTGTTTGACCTTGAAAATATGAAAGTTTAGTAAAATAAGTATCCAGTAATAGGTTGTGTGAAATTAGCATCTAATTTTTGCCATCCATTTGCTTAAGGTAGGAGTGCTTGCATTGAGACTTATATAATTATAAGATGAACATAACACGTGCCATTAGTACTTTTTACTTGAGCATCTAGAAGTGATAAGAAAATGTTTCAGTTGAAAAATGAATGTGCAAATATTAGGCTCAGGTTAATCATTTATATTGTTAACCCTGAAATATATTTTGCTTTGTATTTCTTAAAAAAACCCTTTACAGTCTTTTTTTTTTTTTTTTTTTTTTTTTTGTCTTTACCCTTATTGTGGCAAGATTGCTTTTTTGAAGAAAAGCAAAAAAAAAAAAATGTATATAGGTAGCTTATTTTATATTTTTATAAAGTTGTATGTATGGTATACTATATAAAATGAGCATAAGGGTTAAGAGTAAGAACCCTGAGAGAAAATTAATTTTGAATTTTTAGTTACTGAGTAACTTTTGTATTAACGCCTTGTTTGCCATGTGAGTATGTCGCCAGTGACTAGTGGGCCCATACAAATTGCATGGTAAAAAATTCATGTATCAGTCAATGTATTATGAGCATTTAATTAATTGACTTTTATTACAATTGCTTAAATAATTAGTCTATTATATTTCTGTAATTTATATTAAAGAGTTTGGTAACATCTCATTTTTTATATTACAGGAGCCAATGGACAAAAAAAAGACAAGAAGGAAGATGACAAGCCTGAAAAAATGGAAACATCTGAATCTAAAGCATGTTAAGCAAATTGATGATATTTCAAATTGCATTTCTTGTAGAATTCTTAGCTTAATTTAAGTATATAATCTGGTGTTTGTTACGCACTTGAATGTTTGGAGGACATTGCGTTAATATTACCAGTTTTGTGTAGAATATTATTTTCCTGTCATGTTCATCACTTATGCATATTTTCCCATTTGGTATCAATGCCATGTGCGAACCAAAATTATCGTTAATAATTGTGGACTTGTTTATGTAAAATTCATGGAGCATAGCATGATAGAATTCACAACACATGCTGTTTTGTTTTGTTTACGTCACAGCATTTTGCTGTGAAATATTTTTTTTAACTTGGTATTGAAGATGGTACACAATTATGCTTTAGTCCCATTGTATAACTTTTGTCATTAAATATTATGTATTTAATTTTTGTGTCGAGTTCTTTTATTGATATGAATGTAAATATTCATATTTTGGTTTGATTGCATTAACGAGTTGTTAAACTTATATACATGTTCAGTATTGTTTTAAAAAAGTATTAAATGTTTTATTATATAACATAAATGGTTGAAAACTGTTATCGGATAAAGATAATTTAAAATAATTTAGCACTGCTTATCTGAAAATGGAAATTTTATTTTACTATAGCTTTTTCTTCCCTCCACCCAGTGCTTCAAAAATCCTTGTGTTATCTCACCTAAATCTGAAATAATGTGGAATTTACTCTAGAAAGTATTTTAAGAAGTTATGAATCACTCTAATCCTAAATGACAATTTATAAGGAAAAAGTCATTTTTCTTTGAATAGTGAGTGCCTTAGAGAGACTTCACAAATATGGGATCCTGGTGAACTTTTCATGAAGTCAGAAAAAATGGGATTTAACATTTTTGTAAAATAATGAGTATGGCCATTGATTGAACCTATTTTGAAAGAATGAGTGTTGTGAAATCTGTAATTGTTTTTGTTCTTGCTTCTAGAAGCAATATTACATAATTGGATTCAACAAATTATCGGTTATACATTATACAATTTTTTTAAAAAATTAAAGTGTTGGACATATATACCTCTTTTTGTTTAGTTACATATAACATTAAAAAAATAGAAAGAAATGAATTTTACTTAGTTAAATTTCTAGATTTAATTACTATTTTAATGCTTGGAATTTTTTCAGTTTGAGATCTGCTCTTCAATATTCCCTGAAGTTAAATATATCTTGGATTAATTGTCATTGAATTAATTCTTGTTATAAATGTTATGCCCAACCTTTCATTTTTATGACAGTACTAGCCGCCTTTGGCGACCAGCCGCTTCGCCAATCTTAATGTTCGTTAAAATTTTAATAATTAAATATTTTATGCAATTCCTACTTTAATAGCTTCATCAAAATATTTTCAAATTTTGATAGTCATATAATTCATTCATAATATTATAAAGGCCTTCAGTCATAATGTAATATGTATCTCTCTAAAAGTGGAAAGGATTAATCTGCAATTAATATAATATTTTTTACTGAAACAAAGCATTTTTTTATGATATGATTACTGAAAACAGACACTGAGTGTTTAAACTTTATGGGCACTAAAGAATATCTTTCTTAATTTATATAATATCTGAAGAATTTGTCAACAAAATTTTCTCAGCTGATCATGAGCAGATCGATTAATTAATAAGGTTTAATTTTAAATGCATCAAACACTAAGAAAATAAAACGAATTGTTTAAAATAAACGGTTGAAAACAGGTTAAAAAACTACTTAAAAAACAATGTACTTAAATTAACTATAAGCATATACAAAAAATATAAAACATAAATACAATTTAATTTCAAAAGCATGCAACTAACCTAAAAATAATTTAAATCGAGAATCATCCATTTATAATATTGTCAACAATCAGAACACAATGCGCATGCGTAAATTTTCATCGCCACGTACGGTAACGCAAATGCGTAAATTATTCTACACCAGTTGGGGTAACGCTATGCAGATTAGAAATTTTTAATTTCCTTTATTTTGTTTTATTTTAATTCTAAAGTACTTCAGAATGAATCTGAAAGATCGATTAATTAGCAATGTTGAATTTTAAATGCATCTAACATTAAAGAAAATAAACAGAATCATTGAAATAATCGGCCGAAAAATGTTAACCCTAGCCTTATTACTGTTGGGGGAAAAAAACAAAAACTGAAGCCTTACTCATTTGAAGGAAAAGGAAAAAGATTTTTTGGCAGGAAAGTTAGTTTTTAATTAATAGTTAAAATTCTAATTAAAAATTCAAAAAAAGGAACCCCAGGTGTACATTAACGACCTCCAAGGTATGCATTTACCAAATTTGGTAGCTGCAAGTCAAATGGTCTTTTCTGTAGAGCGCCAACACACACACACACATCGAGCTTCATACGTGTAGATTAGCTGGTATTTTTCAGTTAATACTGTTCATTTCGCTAAGGGTGAAAATATTCAAATCTTCCATTTATGAAGAACTGTGATTACGTCACAAAATCCTCATTAAATTCTTTCTTATGTCTCGATAATTGTGTGTAGAATTTGAAGTTTAAATAGCAAATTTTCATTTTAATTTAAATGGATCAATAAGTATTAAAAATTCAAGTTGATTGTTCTAAGAGGTTATGAGTGGCTGTGTAACTAATGAATGATAACCTGTTTTTGAACATTTTAATGGGTTAAAAAAAACTTTGACATTTATTACAATTATAGTGGTAGGTATTCTAAAAATTGGTTTAAATTATAAGATCATTCCTATAATAGATAATTGATTATTGATCTTTCAAACGAACACTAGATGCAAAGGGATTCATTGTATACTTGCTTACATTGAAAACCTATCAGTCTGAAAAGTAACAAAGTGAGGGGTTATATAATATATAAATATAATATAAAATCCATAAAAACTAGGTCTGCTCATTACAGTTGCTTGTCAACACCAGTGCAGGAAAGTAATAGAAATAACTTCTGAATGAACATGAATATCATATTTATATGTATAAAATGTAAAAATTGGGTGCACCAATTAGCTTTACTTGTGAATTTATGTAAGTATGTATTAGCATATTTCATAGATTATGCTGCACAGTGAGAAAGAATAATTCTTTATAATTATCATATCCATAATGGCATTGCAATGCAATGAAAAGTTGTAAATATGATGAACTTGTCAGTTTGATAGGTATGTGGAAAAATGTTATATGCAGATAATCGAAAATTAAGTGTGTTGAATCGAACAAATTTGTAATATTTATTTTCTGATATTTAATTCTGTTGTTATGGAACACATCAAATTAATAGGTTTCTTAAACCTAATGTTTAGTGTTAATTGCACATTGATATACTTTGCATCTTTTTCCATGTTGCCAGCTTCAGTTGTCATTGATTATAATATACAGGGAATATTATTACTGATATTTCAAATTGTATTTACCATTATGATATACTTGTCTGATAGAGCTTTTAATTAAAAAGGAATATCATAAGCTGGTGGAATTAAACTAAAGAAAATTCTAAATTGCATTTTAATTCTAATCTACAATTATAAGCAAAAATTATTTCTTTTGGCAACCAACTTGTTCACCAAGTTTGAGTTTTTTTAAGAAGCTATTATTATATTAAAATAATAAAAATGAAAGCGAAAAGCGTATTGTGAAATTATATCGAATGAAAACTTTTTTAATTCTAATTTTAACATTGCCAAAAGCATGCAGTTGAATGTTTTGATGACTGAGTTTAAATTAATCATAATATTAACAGATTCTATGTTATATTAATTTTAAAATATTTATTGAAGACAACGAAAAGAATGCACAGAAATGAAACCGATTTAATTAAAAATGGCATTTTTGAGATTTAAGATAATGCAGAAATCATTTTTGTGGAATAAATAGTTTTGGAATATAGTCATCAGTTTCCATAGGTAAGGCAAAGCGATTACACATCTGATGACAAGTTTATTTTCCCACTTAATGAACATTTTGTTTGATGTCGTCAATTTCTTGATTTCATATGGAGTGGAGAATGGAGTTATTGTGACATGGAAGACCATAACCATGTCTTTTCTAATAATTAGCTAGATGGATTAAGTGCAGATGTAAAAACGTTCAATGAAGCTGTCAAATATTTTGTTTACATTAGACAATTGCAATTATTTATTGTCAAATGGCATTTGATTGCTACCATTTGACATTAAGTAATAATTTCTGGGCCATGTACATTACCATTATATATATATATATATATATATATATATATATATATATATGAGTAGATGCCATCTGAGGGATTTGTATTACAAACAAAAGCAATACTAAAATCATAATTATTGATGGAAGTTTTTAAAAATAACAATGTATCAGAGACAATTATTTTTGTTCATAATGTTAGTTTCCTAATTGCATATTTCCATTACTGCTTCATGCTTGCATCATCACTACCAACTTTCAATTTAGCTTTTTGAGTTTCAATTTGATTTATCATGTTCAACAACAATCAATAAATGTTTTTCCTCCACTTATGTGTACTTCCACAATATAGTGCACTCCTTATTTAGTTGCATCATATGGTGAAGGGCATTTTATTTGTTTCGAAACAAGTTCTTTTCTCTGATTGGGATCAAAATGTAATTCATGCCTACATTGCTAGCTAGTGCCCAGGCTACATGCTAAATTTTATTGTAGTTTGTTGCATTTCTTTGAGATCTGAGGTTCATATACATTTGGATGGACTAATGGATTTGTGCCTAAATTAAATGCAAATTTGCAATTTTGTATAATGGTCATGGCTAAAATTCATTGCATTTTGTAACTATTATCCTCATGTACACATGAATAAAAGATTATTTAATTCATCCATGGATTTTGCCTAAATATTGGCATGGATCTGTAATTTGATGATAAAACTGTGTTTCGAAACTCATTTATGTAACATTTTATATTTTTGTGTTGCGATGAATAGCAACGATACGGTTAGACAAAACTTATTGTTTACAAATTTCTCCCAAATATAAAATATGAGATTTTGGATTTAAACAAAGCATTTATTCAAATTTCATTTTGCTGTTTTTGCAAATGACCTGAATCTCAAAACGTTTTTTGTTGAGGTTTTACTTTATAAACATTGGTATTTTTGGAGAAGTGGCCTACGAATATTGTAACTTAATAGATCTGGAGGTGCAATTTGTAAATTTAACGGTATACATAGTATAAATATACATACAATATACATAATAAATTCATTTATTATGGAGGTGGTGAGAGTAATTTAAAATAATTTGAACTGAATATCATTACTTATTTATATTGGTAGTTCCTGTTGAGGTGCAGGCCTTGCACAAAGTTGACTTGTAGATGTTGGAAATAAATTTCTAGCTACAAAATAATTTATTACTTTTTGCAGATCTGTGCAGTAAGTTTTAAAAATGATGGAAATTATTTTTACAAAGTTGACATTTTAATTGACACAAATAATTCTTAATAAATCAAATTAAAAATTGAAATATGATGAAATGCAAATTATTAAAAAAGCATTGCAAAATATGATTTTTATTTTATATTTTTATAGCAATATCATTGATAATAAGCCTTTTAATTTATTATATTCAGATCCAATAGAAGAAATATCGTAGGAATTAAATCAATCTTAACGATGCTAAATCTTTAGCATTTTAATTGATTTTTTTAAACTTTCCAGATCTTGAACGCATTTTACTATTATTTTCAACCTTTAGAAAGATCTTTTCGCGGATGCAATGTATTTAATTTATTTATTCAGATCCAATAGAAGAAATATCGTAGGAATTAAATCAATCAACGATGCTAACGCGGGAAGGTCAGCATGACTTTCAGAATAGTGAAAAATGTAAAAGTGTCAGAATAGTGCAATTCAAGTAAATATTTTTTAAGTAAATGTGTTAATATTTGTTTTATTGTGATTCTGAAAGGTAAACCCCAATGGTAGGTAAAATCCCCATGTTGTAGACTCCCGAGTTCGGAAAACACATTTTTTAAAAATGTCTGTTTGTTACAAAGTTAACTCAAAAATGTTTTGATCTAAATGGTCGAAATTTGCAGATTTTTATCAAATTTTAAGTAAAATTTGCTCAGAGAAAGTCTGTCTGTCCGGCTGGTGGAATATAAATTTATATAAAACTACAAAACGATGAGAGCTAGATAAATGAAATTCGGTACACAGATTTTAATGTAGACATCTGTCAGATTTTGAGCCAAAACCAACAAGTTAATCGTCTGTCGGACTGTACTTGCAGAAAATGTTAACACGGTAAGTTAAAAACGGAACGACTTAAATATATATAAAAAAAAATTAGTGAGTGATTTCGTGGCTATAAGTGCAGCGCAGTGCAAAATTTTGGTTTCAGTAGGTTGGAAAAAACGCGTCTAGAACACAAATTCGATTTTCGGATACTATTTACCGCATTATAAGGATTAATTGCCAAGGTTTACGTGATGGATTCAGTAAAAATGCCAATAGTTAAAATTTCGTAGCTACTGTACGCCAATGCAATGCAAGACGTTCTCTGGCATGACAAGTTTATTAGAGAGTGTATGAGAAAGTTTTGGAGAGACCACCTGTGTTGGTTTATGGAAATAATTAATTGAAATTAGGATCTTTTTGGATATCAGTATTCAGGACATGAGGCACCATTTGGTTATGATCCTATGTCAACAATGGAAGTATCACAAAAACGAGATGGCGTTACAAGATAAGAGCAGATAATAAAAGGCTTTAATAGTTAGTTATAAAAAAATGGGGGTTGTGTGTGTGTGTGTGCGTAAAAAGCGCTTGTTCAGGAAAGACACCTACATAGACAAACTTAGAAAGCAGAACCTTATCCAAAAATGAAATTTCATCCAAATCGTTAAATCCGTTTCCGAGATGCAAAAAATAAATTTTTATATGTACAAGAATTGCCTGTTTAAAGTTGTAAGATAAGAAGAGAAAGTATTGTAATCGTTAAAAAAATTCGATCTTGAGATTTTGACGAATCTACGTTCCAGATTTCCGCCAGTCCGAATAGCAAATTTTGGCAGTTATGTCATGAACATGAACATGATAACTCAAATGCTCTTTGTGCTAGAAGAGTGAAATTTGGAATATGATCTTTGTCCCAAATTTTTGAATAAAATTCATTCAGAAGATAGTTGTCTTTCCGAATATAAGCTAGCACGATAATTCGAAAGCAAAGAGAGCTAGATGGATAACATTTGGAACGTAGATTTAACATCTAACAGGCAAATATATATCAAATTTGGAATAAAAACAATCAAGGAGTTAACCATCGATCGGTTTGCATGTAAATGTAATTGCTCAAAAACGTAACGACTTAAATAAATGAAATTAGAGGCTTGATTCTATGACTACTGTTGTAGTTTGGTTTTAATTAGTCAGGAGAAAATCGCACAAAATTAACATTCGGTGTTTCATTTATTGTCTATTAACCATATCGCAGCGATTAATTGTCAAAGATCGAAAGTTAATATCTGCTTTTTTCATAAACTATTATTCTCCAATGGCATGTGTTTAATGATGCATACACACACATACATTTATGGGAGAGGATGCGAGAAATTTTCGGGGAAGCCTCTCCCGCCGGTTTGAAAAGTTTATGAGGGGAAAGGAAATTTCTTTTTCATGAGTGTTTATAAATTGAGGGACAACCATAAAATGTGCCCAAAAATAAATTCTAGGTGCTAAAAGGAAATTGAAATAATTTTCCGGTATGGATAATGATTGGTTGATAAATATCCAAATATATTGAACCACATGACAAGAATCCAAGTCATGCAGCAAGTAATGGTTAAAGAAGAGCAATGTGAAAAAATATTGTTTAAATTATTTTTTTAGTTTCATTTAATATATTTTAATTTTATTGTGAATATTCTGTTTTTAGCAACAGTATTTTGTATTTCATTTTCTTGTTGTTATTCGTGTTAATTGTAAGTAGAATGGAATTTGTTTCAGTCGTTTTTAATTAAAAAGATTTTCTCTTAAAAGCTATTCGTCTGTAATTAGTATTTTATTATATGAAGAAACTGGTTAATTTTAAATAAATGTTCGTCGACTTTATGCATTTTGCACATGATTTATGTATTTTCTCTTTACAAAGCAAATGATATGAATCGCAGAACACAAGTAGCTGATTTTACCCATGGAAATATTGTGGCTAAATTAGAAAACATCCATTCAATTAGTGATGTTGCTTATCAGTTGGGAATTGTCAAATGATTGTGGAAAGCAGTTCGATGAAGTTCGAACAGTTGTTAAATTTTATATTCTGCTTTACAAGAAAAAAGGCCTGAAAATAAGAATTGTTATACAAAGATTATGTCCAGGAGTAATTATCAGATAACTGTTGTCAAAATTGGCAGGAGGCAAGCACATTAAACATGTGTATCACACACTACACGGTGGTCAAATGATTCAACGGTGGTGATCTGATTGTTCTTAAACCAGTTAGATGAGCTCCATTGAATGTTTTCAAAAAAAAAAATGGTAGAGTGGAATCTTTAACATATTGTAAGGCACGTCAACTCCGCTCCCCACTTCTAGTAAGCCTGCTTTTCTAACGAACAATACAGCAAGCGAAGAGAGAAATTGGAACCAAAAACGAGAATGATGACCTGTTCTTTTTTTCATTTCATATTTTATGTTTGATTTTTGTGCTTTGTCTCGTATCAATATGTGAATAAAAGTTTTGGGCTAAATTTGGAAGTGATCACTGTCTCTACCTCTCACACTAAAAAAATCAAACGCAAAAGGTTTTTTTTTTTTTTACATATGTCAATAGGATTGATGAGTAATGAAGAGATGCTTTGTTTGCAGATGAAAGAAAATTTTGTTTGTTTGATTTTGGTTATATTAACGTCCGGTTTGAAGCAACACTAGGGCTATTTTGGACCTGGTTCGTAATTTTGAACCACGGTCAGATGACGAGGACGACACCTGAGCTGGCACTCCACACAAGCGGGAGGACGTTTGGTCATGACGGATTTAACGTGCAACAGACCCCCTTGCACGACGGTTCTTCGGTGAAATCGGGTCACGAACCTGAAACCCTCCGGTTCCGAAGCCGAGACCTTACCACCAGGCCACAGTGGCCCCAAAATTTTGTTTGTAGTTCAATTTAAAGTGCCAATGTATTTGGCAAAAAATAATTTAAATTTAATCTGTGTACCAAATTTGTATATCAAATTTGTATATCTGTATCTGTATATCAAATTTGAAATCAAACTTGTCGAAGGATTGACCATCTGTCGGTCAGTACCTTCCCATGCATTTAGATGCAATAACTCAAATGCGCAATGATTTAAATAAATGAAATTTGGTATGCGATATGTATAGAATGGTAATTCTTTGGTTTGGTGTTTGTTTCTGGAATGGTGGTTTTATTTTATTCCAAATTTTTGTTTTAGTCGGTAGAATAAAAGGCCTCCATACTACAAATTCGATGTTTGTTAAAGAATAATTGCGAAAAAAAATCTCTCTAAATTGCATAATAGATTCAGTAAAATTGTTGAATTTACGCCAAGGATCAATATTTCGTAATTATTATTCGACAATGCCATGCAAAGCACTCTGGATCTTACCAAAGGATTACTATTTTTTGCAAGGGGGAGAACACTTTTTAAAGAAAATTTTGGGGAGATTATTCCCGCTGACTTTGTATCTGGTATTTCCTGTATTTTTCTATAAATTTTCCACGTTCAATTTTTGTTTTAGGGTCAGTTAAATTTTATATTCATACCTTTAATAACATAGACATGTTTCAAAGAATTTTTTTTATTGATAAATGTCGTTGTTCTTTGATTTATGAAGATCAGTGTTGTAACACTTCCCCTTTTTCGTCGCATGGTAATTGACATTCCGGTCAGATGTAACGTCACTCATACACATAGTTAAGTGCCTACGGACCGCCATATGGGGATCCTCTTCACCAGTCGAGTCATTGTGTCTGGTCATTTGTTGTATCCAGAGAAAGGACCACAGATGTGTTTTTCACCGTTTCAAAGAGATCCATCATATCTTTAAGGGAGAATAACGTCAAAACATCCCGATGTTAAGCTTTTTTTTTTCCCATTATGAAGGGACTCTTCACAGCTTCGAGAAACGATCAATCACAACAACCGTTGTCATTAAGTGTCGAAGTCAGGTGGACTTTAGTCGGTGATAGCTGTGAATATAATTAACATGTGTTCGGGATGGGTCAGCTACAACGATAGATCATTTACAGACATTCCCACGATCAAATGAGGGAGTATTGCTGAGCAGCTATTGGGTGGTAAGGAACTCAAGTTCCTCAATGAGAAAGTCAGAAACGGAGGTCTGACGGAAATAAAATGCGGATTTTTTGTTTGAAGAGAAAGAGAAAAAAGGAGAGCAGTGAGAGGAGTCGAATAAGAATTTGGAGAGACGTCGGTGTTCGAAATTGTTCCTGCTTTTGTGAGAAGCTCCGTATGACTCGGTTTTCTGTATTGGGATCCTCCCGATAAAGATCGGTGGATATCTGGAGCGGCCCCCTGGAGTAGCTGTTTGAGCTAATAATCTATTAGCGCTTTTTTTTTTTTTTCTCTTCTCCGATTTGATCAAGGAACTATTTCGTGATTAAACTTTCAACTGGTGTGTCAATTTTGTAAATAATGTTAACCTAGATGAGAACAAATTGTTTTTTGTGTGCATATATAAGGCTGTAAATAAAAGAATTATTTTCTTACGCTACTCTCTTATTTGATAGGTCAGAATCAAGATATTACAGTGTATTAATATGCATCTTCCACAAAATAAATCATTCTTCAATTTGCTAGAGATTTTTTTTTATATTTCTATTAATATTCAAAGCTGCTTATTTGCTCATAAAAGTACTGAAACATCAGCGATTCACATAATAGTAATTTTTTAGCAGTTTAACGTAAACTTTCTAAATCGTAGAGATCCATTGGAGCCTTGCGAGCAAATTTTTGGATTATTATGATTATTTTCTCCTAGTATATTTCATATTCAAGAAAGAAGGTAGTATCTCGGACCAAAAAAAAGTCTTTATACCATTTTTTATACACTAGCCGTTATTGGCGATCAGGTGGTTCGTCGGGAAAATTAGTTGTGTTTCATTTCAATTAAATCTCGTATGCATAATCTTGATGTTCATGATTTCACCAAGAAAATATTTTAAAAATGAAACTGTACAGATATTCAAGCAGTGTTATTTTAATAGACTTACACCTTTTCTATTGTTTGTATACATGATCCTTTCAGTAGAGTCGAAACTTATAACATATCACTACTTAAAATATAACTATCCAGATAATTACATTTTCAATATTCAACACATTCGGATAAAATCTTTTAACTTCCGTGGTTCTATAACTCCACTTCTTTAATAAATGTTTTTAAAAGATAGCCTTAAAAAATGTGAAAGCTAATTAAATCGGAATTATAAAAGAGACAATTTTTTAATAATTTAAAATGGTGTGAAAATCATTTTTAACTCTTTAATTTTTCCAAAATTGGTAGGGGGAAAAGTCAAATTCTTAATTTTTAATTTATTAAAATTTCAAAATAATCACTCCGAAATGTACATTTTCTTCAAAATTATACCAAATTAGTAGCTCTAGGCATGTCTTGTTGAAAGCCAACACACAGAGATACTTATTCTCTCTTATTATTATTAGATATATATTTTAGAGATTTGAGTTGATAATCAAATTAATTTTAAAATTATATGCAAGCATTTTGGATTTATACAAATTAAAAACTTCCTACAAACATATATAACATTAAGACATATATCTAAACGTACATACAGATATCGAAACATGGACATATACATACATAAAATCGGAAGATAGATTTTCGATATTAAAAATGCAGATTAATTTAGAAAATTTTCATTTAAAACATATCATTTGCACTTTTACAAGCAAATGCATTTAATGAAATTGTGTTTATCGTTAATTAATCATTATTTTAGTTTTTTTTCCCCCAACATGTATGTATATCGTTTCGGAAAAAAATGTTTATGTTCATGCATGGGATTGCGAAAAATTTTTACTGTGGAAGTGGGACAATGAAACGAATAACATTTGTGAACATTAAGAGAATAAAATAGTAAAAATTTCCTTCCCCAGGTGAGGCTCGAACTCACAGCCTCGGCATTACTCGCAGATACTGCTGTATAAGTACCGCGCGCTAACCAATTGCGCCACTGGGGACATGGACCCAGAAGTTTCAATAGGTTTCATTGGCACACAAAATGAAATTCAAGAATGAAGTAATTAATAAATGTAGGAATTTTTTGTTACCAGAGTTTTTGCTAAACTTAATTAAAAATATTTTGGCAAACACATCTTAGTATATTCAATTGTAGCATTTTTTAAAAGAATTTCAATTGCTGTCTTTTTTTTTTTTTTAATCTTGCAGTTAATTTTTTAACTGCCAAGTGATGATGCAAATATGTAATCAAAATTCTTGTAATTAATTCATTGTCTTATAATTAATTCTGGAAATTTCAAAATAGTGCATTATCATTGAAAACACACAAGTATTAAAAATAACCTTAATTATATAAAATAGTATATAAAAAATCAATAATAAAATAGTATATAAAAAATCAATAATAAAATAGTATATAAAATAAATAGTAAAAAAATAGTATATAAAATTTCAAAGGGTGAAGTGAAAATCGATTATAAATTCAGATTTAATAAACACGAAACAAGGCAAGTTAAATAAAAGTGTTTAATTACATAAATGGTATGTAAATATTTTTGATAATGATTTATTTTTGATAATTTATATATTTTTTAATATTTTTGATAATTGATTTCAGTCGCCCAGAAACACCAAAAAGTGTTCGTTGTAGTTTGTAGTTTAGAAACAGTTTTTAATACTGATGAAAAAAAATGTGATTAAATGAATATTTTAAAATAATACTTAAAATTTCATCCGATGACGTTTAGAGAATT
>JAPMOR010062605.1:21616-46854 GCA_026543865.1 Argiope aurantia | reverse complement strand
GAAATTTTATTTCATACTATGTATATAGATATTGTTTTAAACTTAAAAAATATATTTTTGCTATCCAGCAGTATTATTTTTTGATATCATTTGAAAACTTATCTTCCTTTCAGAGTTTAATTTATTGCGTTAAATTTTAAAGCTTATTTAACTAAAGTCATTTCTTATTTATTATAAATGAAACATTAAAATTTTAAATTCTAATATGTTTTATCGATTTATGTGTGGCCTATGAATAAAGAGAAACAAGAATGTTTTGAAATGAATCGAATCATTTTTTTGAAATATTTTTTGTACATATATTTCGTCACGATATAAATTTGATATTAATTTGTATCGCAATAATAAATATTGTGATATTAATATTTTAATATTTTCAGTTTCAAAATACTTTTATTTCCTTTCTTCCTTTCATGTGTAGAAGACTTTATTGCAAAAAATATTCAGAGTACTGTTGCTATTGTTTTATAACGTATAAGTAAATAGAAGGCGAAAAATAAAAAATGTACAAGAAATAAAAAAAAAATTACAAAAGATAGTAATGACAATGGTATAAAATGCTTATTTTATAACTTCTATCTTTTACAATTCTTTTTATTATAAATTAATTTTAAAATTGTAATGATTTCTTTCACAAAAAATTACTTTTTTTTTCTGTTATTTTTAGAAGTCGTAATGTTTACCAGAGTGAAAAGGTTCTCTTTCTTACTGCATACTGCCACTAATTTTACTCTATATTTTTAAAATTTATAATTATTTGATTCCAAATTAAATATCATATAAATATTTTTTTAATATTAATCATTTGTTTAACTGCGAATTTTTTTAGTGCTGTTGATGCCGTTAATGATTTGCTTTGCTTGAAAATCAGATATTCAAAAGGTTTCAACCAATATCTATGACAGATATAATGTTTTGACAACAGAATTGTTCGTGTTGTTCTCGTATATTCAAAACAAGTATCTTATTCTTATAACTGAAGTTAACCTCAAAAAGCAAAGAGGAAAATTTACTGTATTGCTAGGGGCACTTACTTCTCCTGTCTGAAGTCACTAAATTTCAGTTTAAAAGAAAGGTCTTTTTTCTAGTGAGAAATTATTTTCTTATCGGTTGATGAAAATGAGTTTCCTTTATCAAAGCATTGTTTGGGGAAAAAAAAATCGTCATAAGTACGTCCAATCTCAATTATATTCTGCATCTTAGAATATGGGAAAACGAAAGTCATAAAAAAAAGCTTTAAAAAATGGCGATCATGGCGAAAAGCGTATAATATCAAATATAAAAACAATCTTGTTGTATATTAATTATGTTTTCTAAGTGGAATTGGTACGACAGTGCCAATGATGTGGGGTTGTTTCTTTGAAAAAAAGAATAGGTACGACAATTATCGATAATATCTGAAAGCTAATTCAATTTTTTCATATATAATGGTAAAAGTTTCCAGGTGAAAGATGTAAATTTTTATGGGAGATTCATTTTATTTGTAATTTTTAATATGACTGTTTATGTTCTACAAAGCATAACATGAGCATCTTATGTTCTTGTGATCGTTAAAGTTTCCTTTATAATTCTTTAATTGTAATTTAATTCTAAACAAGAAAAATACATTATTATTTATTTATTTTCGCATAGACAAGTTGAATATTGATTTCATGTTTAGATGAGCTTTTTTGGCAAACGATATCAGTTCAATTTTCGACAGGAAATCTTTTCATGGTCTGATTTACAAAGTTGTCTGTAAAGTGGATATAAATTTTCGAACAACTCTAAAAACAATTACGTATCCTTTTTAATGATTTAGTTAAGATATATTTAAGCACTGGTCAGAAAAAATATACAGGCAAGAATGGGAAAGCGGGCGGAATAGTGATCGAAAAAGAGTTCAATGAATCACTCGGGATTCTGTTTAATGATGTTCCAGCGGCCACAGTTGGTCAATTGCACCGGTCCCGTGTGCCAGTGTTTCGCAGCAACCCTGCGACCTTGGAGGGAAGGGGAAAAAAAGATGGGCGTGTGTTTCGTGAATCGGCGGCATCCTAAGGCTACGAGTTAAAGTAAGTTTCGAAGGTAAACCCGTCATCAGCAGCCGTCACGGAGACTTGATGTCTCAATCCACATAGCTGCCTCGGGCAGCGTCATTAGGTTATTATTTTTTATCATCATCATTATTATGCTTCTCTTCCTTCCCTGAGTTCGTTCCCCCTCTTCCCCCATGCATGTTTTGAATCTCCCTATCTGGTTTTCGCTCGCAGCTAGAAAAGTGTTTTCGTTCGATCCATAAACTTCGCAGCAGCTGAAACAACAGAATTTATAGTTTTCCCCCCTTCTTCTGAAATCTAATATTGGAGTTCAATTTTAAAAAGAAGTTGTTTATAGTTTTGTTAGAAGGCAGTGAACCTACCTTAATTAATGATAGTTGATCACTGTCATTTGTTCAGAATATCGCCATATTCATTAACATGAAAATTACATGGTAATGAATGTTACGTGTTGAGGCAGTCACTGATAATTGCAATATTGATATAAAGATTAATGTTTGCTTAAAGCGAATTCGATGATGATATACAGGCACAAGCACGATCATTGTGAACGACGAATAAAATTGAGACATCAGTAATATATCGAATGATTAAAGAAAAAGCATTTAAAAAACACGCTTCTACTAACTTGCTAGCATCTAAAAATTATTTTTTTATATAAAAAAAATCGAGTATTGAAAGCAGAAAACATGAAAAAAAATTGATTGATAAAAATATTTGTATTGAGTTGAAATTTTTGTCATATTCACTATAAATCCTAATTCTTTATTAATTTCTGATTTTTGAATTCCCTTATCTATTATTTTCAACGCCTCATGTGTTCACGATTCCTCGCTTCTCCATGAGATTTTTGATAAATAAAAATATTATACATTGTAGTACCCAATTAAAAGCCGATTAAATATATATGTAATGATATTTTAAACTCTTAATTTCAACTTAATTAATTTCCAAGATTTTATCTTAATTTAGCCCATAGTAACATCATTCTAAAATATTCTCTTATTCCGTTATCCAATTCCACTTTCTCTACTTAATTAATTCAAGAGAAGCTTTATAAAATTGCTGAATCAGCTAAACGCCGACACTTTCACACGCTCAGTGTGAAGGGGTAAAAAATGTCCAGTAAGCACATTCTTTTTAAAAGATCCCTGTGTTTCCTTTACATGTGATTGACATGCGTCAGAAATCCCTATCAGAATCTTAATAATATATTAGCACTGTGAAGAAATATTTTCCCTATCAAAATCTCAGGTTAATCTCAGGAGGGATAATTTATTTCGCTCTTCTTCCCCACTTCCTCTTTTGTGCCGCGCTGTGGCGGACGTGCAATGTCCACGTCTTTGCTTGTAAATAATTATGCTTTCCCAATGGATTAAAAAGAATTTAAAAATGTAAAAAGTATTTTCACTGGCATCAAAACTGCATCCTGCTTCACATAAAATAATGCTTGCATATATACACTGGTGTGCAAAACTTAAGCAACAGGTATGTTTTTTTGCCATAACTTCACGAGAAATCATCTGAGAGACATGAAATTCAGAAATGAGATACAGCATTTTGTTCTGAAAGAATGACGAAAGCATAGTTGCGCAGAAATGAATACAATGCATACAGTATGGAATCAAACAAAAAAAAAAAGCTTTATTGAACTCATAGTATCGTTACACATGATTGTCTGTCCAAGAGGAAGAACAGCAAGCAGATGTTCCTTAGTATGAGATATGCCCTCCCCTTACTACAATGGTTGCTTCGTACCGTCTCCCCATACTCAGCACCAGATTGTCCAACAGTTCTTGAGGTAAGAGTGCCCATTCCTCAATCAGCATCTGTTTAAGTTGTCGGGTGTTCCCAGGAGGATGTAATCGTGCCGCAAGGCGTCTCCCCAAAGCATCCCACACATGTTCTATCGGATTTAAATCAGGGGAGCACGCCGGCCAATCCATTCAAGTGATATCTTCACTTTCCAGGAGCTCCTCAACAGCATGAGTCCTGTGTGACCGTGCATTGTCATCCATAAAAACGAAGTCTGATCCAATGGCACCTCGGAACAGACGCACATGGGGAAGGATCACCTCCTGACAATAGCGATCTCCAGTTACAGAACCTCTGTCGAAAACGTGGAGCTCAGTCCGCCCGTTCATCATAATGCCTCCCCAGACGACAACTCCAGGAACAACGAAACGGTCTCTTTCCGTGATGTTACAAGCGATTCCCAACGCCAGTTGATTTGGAGAGAGGTCGGGAAGCGGTTTCATCCCAGTAACATCACGGAAAGAGACCGTTTCGGTGGTCCTGGAGTTGATAATCGCTACACTACAGAACCTATGTGAGTACGTTTCAATATGCATAATAATTTACTTAATAAACAACATATTTTGCTAAAAAGTTTCCATTTCTAAGTGACATCAGCTGTTTATCCTGCTTCGTCATGGAAAACGTGATTCAATCCGTGAAAGCAAACGTTTTAATCGCCAACTGCTTGACATTGGAAATGCGTTTCGTTGCATTCAGATGAATTTTTTTTCAGGTATATTTTCTTAAAAAGATTACTTTACGCTAAATTCAGACGATTTTTTTTTTCGGGAATAAAAAGATTTACTTACTTTAAGGAGAATTTATGTATATTATTAATATTATTATTTCAAATTATTATTGGAAGGAAGGAATTGTTGAATAAATTATTTTAGGAATTGGAAAAATTAAAAAAAAAAAGGCACGATAACGATAACAAAAAAGAAATTGAATGAAAAAGTTACTTAGGAACTTGTAATAAAATCTAATAAATCAATAATCAATTTTCAATCTAAATAATCAATTTAGAAAAATTTTTAAACTTTTTTTTTTTTTAACAAATGGCGAAAAATCTGCTAGAAGTTTTCTGATAGCATTTAGGGTCTCAAATGAATCGAATTGTCCAAAAAATACAATTTTAAACATTTCTTTTTGAATTGACTTACATCATTACAGTTTTAACCTATTCACATACGAACATATACTTTGAAAATTTTAAATAGTTTTTAAATAACGGGAAAAAAATTTATAGATTTAAAAAAATACAGAAATGTTAATTCAAAGATTTCTCAATGTAATACAAATCAGATAATAGGTGTTTGGAAAAAAATCGAATATTCTACTATGCTAATGAATACATAGTTGCATCTTGAGCATATTGGTACCTAATTTCTAAAATAATATATAGTCCCACTTTCTATTTTTATAAAGGGACTTTCCTTTAACCCTAAATGGTATTTTATGATTCGATAAACTTTTGTTTAATTTATTTGGTACGTGCCAGACTTGCTTGTCTAAAACTCATGCATGATAAGCACCTATGCAGCATATGAATAGACGAACCAAGATATTATATCGGATGTCAGCATTTTTGAAGTGTAAATTGCGAATTCTTCTTTTCACTTTTTTCTGAGAATTATTTACACCTTTCTCTGACAATAATTTTTCTGAAAAAGAGATACGCATGCGCAGAACTCGTTATTTTTAAAAAAAAAAAAACAAGAATTAACGTGCAAAGAATTAATTTAAGAGAATACTGTATAAAAAGAATTTTGATAACAAGTAGAATGCTCTTAAATTCTGACTTCTAAATGGAAGATTATTATCACAATTTGCAATTATATCATTTTAATGTCTGGGATATGAATATTTATCTTAAAATTATATTTCATCTCATATTCAATTTAATATTTATTTGATGTTTAAATTAAAATTTTGACAAACATTATTTACAGATATTTTTAAAAAAATTTGGTGGTGTTAAAATTAATATACGCTGATGGAAATTAAAATTGTTGAGAATTTAGAAATTTGAGATGCATAATTCTGTGATGGCGAAAACTTTGATCATGTGTATGACTGTCAATTTTTCAAAAGTGGCAAAAACAGTCAAAAATATCATTAACAATAAAAAAATATCATTTATCATTAAAACAGTAATTAATGCAATAGTACAATAAATTATTAGTACAGTTTATTAATATATTATTAATTCAATGAATTAATATATAATTATAATGTATAATTAGAACAATGTATTCAGAAATTTTTAGTTTATTGCGTTTTATAAACATTTCTTTCTTCTTTTTTTTTTTTTTACAAAACTTTCAAAACTAACACGTTATGAAGTGAATGAAAACTTGATTGCAAAATTTTATCTTTTATTAATAATAACAATAAACTATTAGAAAAACACATTAATACAATGAATTACCAAATCATTAGTGCATTGTATTATATATATATATATATATATATTATAAATCAATACTTAATTTACTTATTTTATTTTTTGGCATGACTGGCTACTTGGATCCATGAAATGGGGGGGGGGCGAGGAGGGAGAGGGAGAGCTAACGAAGATGATGCTGAGAAAATTGTTGCCTGATGCAGAAGCAGCAGAAATCCCACAAATGTGTTCACTGTGTCGTTGACAATGCTCGGCTAGTCTACAAGCTAAATAATTATGTTCAGTTCCTAAATATGGTAATAAAGATTTAAAAATGTATACGATTTAAAAGTGATTGAAACATTTAAATGAAATTTAATTTTGAATGATAACAATCATTATTCTAAATGATGGTATTCTATATTTAGACAAAAGTGGTTCAATCGATATTCAATTGGTTCAATAATTATTGAAATTTTGAATAACGAAATTCTATATTAAAAAAATAAAAGTAAAGAACTTTCTATAGCGAGATGAATGCATACGACGACTTTCATCAGTAATGTTCGCTTGCAATTCCCTGTACATACTTGATTTGCTAATAACTATAACCGAAGATAACTGAAAAGCAAATTCTTGTTCACAATAAACAAAAATCAGTATTATGCATAGAACCTTAATTTGTTTGTTCCTGATGGAAATTGTTAATCGTCTGCTTTTACACTTTTCTTTTATTGTTCTTTTATAATTTGATTTGTGTTCTGGTAACTATATTTCCATCCGATTTAATGTTCTTGTACATACACAGTAAATCAAAATAAATGCCGGAATTCCTAAATTTCATTACTAGAAGTGTAACTAATTCAGAAGATATCTACATATAGAGCTATTACAATCAAGTTTTGAATGTAATCTTCGCAAACGTTCAATATACACTACTTTTGTTGTACCGAATACACCAATTCTGTTATACAATTTTTGCCGAAGTTTATGCAGTATGTCTGTATCGATGCAGCTATAAGAGTTTTCAAATCAGCCGTGGACATTGGATCTGGAGATACATGCAAGAATTTTTTTACGATCCCTTAAAAAAAAGGATTGATACTTCAACGTTGCATTGAGGCTTATCTGTCCTGGACATAGTATTGTTGGTCATCATGGTTCCCTGATTTTAACTCGTGGGATTTTTTTTTGTGTGTGAGGGGTCGTGAAGGATCGCGTGAAGGATCTGTGATTGATTTGAAAGCCCATATCGCATCTGCATCGATATAGATATGCTGTATAAGTTTTGGCAAGAGCTGTAAAACAGAGTTGAGAGAGTACCATTTAATGTCGTGCATATTAAACATTTATTAGGATTATATCCAAAACTTGATTATAATACCTATACATGTATGTAATATGATTTTAATATTTCTACATTAATTATACTTTGCATACAATACTCTGATATCCCGGCATTCATCTTGACTTACCCAGCATATCTTAATGGAAAAAATAAATGATTGTGTTTGAGAACGAGTGAGTTTCCTTATCAAAATATGACTGAATAGAGAATTAATTACACTGACATTTTCCTTATTTCCATGTTGACTATGAGAAGGCCGTAGCTTAGGATTGTTCCGAAAGCGGTCAGAATCGAACTCCTTTCATATTTGATCATCTTACAACCAGACAAAACAAAATGTGGCTTCACAAAAAGCCATTCTTGTATCGAAATGTTCTTTTGAGGAGATTCGAGAAAAAGTCGGCTCTCCAGTTTCTTGCTAAAAGCATCTGTGAAGTGTTCCATCTCGATGGGTATTTGTCCTGCGACGAGAAAGATTGAACTCAACACCATTAGGCAATTGAAGATAGTGTAAAAGGCATCGATTTTAGGGAAAATGTTGCTTATGGTTGCCAAATAACACAGATATGATGCCAGAGATGAAAAACATATTAAGAAATTAGCGATACAGATTAGAAAAGTGATGGAAGAAAAATTACGTTGTATATCTTCTAAATGACCAATTATCCTTTTTACGTTCTTCAGCAATGCTATTTGCTTAGAATATGTGAAGACTTCTGGCAAACAGTTCTTTGCTTCTTCTGTGAGATGGTGAAGTAAGACATAACAATGATAGCATATGCAACAGTACAGTAAAGTTAATAAATTTGCAAAGGTGTGAAATAAAAAATTCATTGGAATTGCCTTCAGAAATATAATTGTGTTGCGCAGTATTGAGTTTTGCACAAGTTGTCCATACGTATAAAATGTGGCAAGTTCCTGATTGTCCAAGTCATTGAAAAATATCACTGAAATCATTGCGTATATTGGACCAACTACTGTTATAATAAAACTACCAACATTTATTATCCAGCTTCCAGGATAGAACGACGTGTTCCTAAGTGAATGCAGCAAAGTCGTTAATTGCTTCTTTTTGCAAAGCATAAATAGCAATGCTGCCAAATTGAATGTGCTACTTAGACTATATCCTAAATTAATATTGAAGGAAGCGAGGGAATTATTGTTTGATATGAATGACATAATTAAAAAATCAACATTAAACAAAATCATAGAAGTTTGAAAAACGATGGTTATAAACTTCTTTTTAGAATTTGCATTTGTTTCAAGAAGGCCAAACCAAGAAAAAAATTGACAAAGGAATCCATTAAGTCCCACATTTTCTTGAAAATTCTCTATCATGATTCTTCTACTGGAAATTGTTGTTGAAAAACGTGATAAAATTTTTTTGGCTCGCAGCTTTTATGTAAACAATTTTATATGGCTCGCAGCTTTTATGTAACAATTTTATATGGAGACAACTTCAGGTATATACGCCTTCTTTCAAATGATTTTCAGAGGCTTTCAGATTTTTCCTTTATAATAGCTGTCATGTCTGCCAAAAAGTTAATAAGTCCATAATGGCTTTCATTATGGCACCGTTTTCCGAAATGAAAAGCATTGATTTTTTTTCTTTCTTTTTTATCCTTCATAAAATTCTTTTGTTAAAGGGAGTAAAAAAAAAGCTATTATAAACTAATTTATCTATTGAAAGAAGTTTACTACAAAAGAAAGGGCAAGACCGGCAATTTCATACGTCACAAAAAGAAGCAATTTAGATTTCTGGGTACATAAAGAAATGAGAAAACTATTGGAAACTTTGTAATGAGTTTTCATGAGCTTGTGGTTGAATTTAGGCAAATACTTTGAGAAGAGAGGAAGTGGAAAATTAACTTTGTGTTGTTGAAATAAGTTTGTAATGATAAAAATAATAGTTGTTATTATTGTTATTAATATCGCATTAGTTTTCTTTTGTGAATATTGGTTATATTTGATTTTAGATAATTAGTTAGATGAATAACTTCATATTCTTGATTCCGCCAAGTTGTTTGGCATTAAGAACAACACAGAACAATACGAAAATGGGGAAAAGAAAATGAAAATTTTATCCCTGTGAATATATACTGTGAGATTTTAATAGGGATTTCCATCACGTGTCAATTACAGGCAAGCAAATCATAGGGATCGTTAGAAGAATTTGTGTAAGTCAGTAATATTTTATCTTTTCACTCGGGGTGTGGAAACCGCTTACTAAAACATTTTCCTCCTAGCTTTTGTTGCACTAATTAAATAGAAAAAGTGGAAGGGGATCAGGAAATAAGAGAATATTTTAGAATGAAGTTAATATATGCTGAACTACGATAAAACTGTTGAAATTAATTATAATTGAAATTAGAGTTTAAAATATCATTACATATATGAGTGTAGTGTCTTCACTATTTTAATTGAAAATTGAATTCATTGTTTATTCAAGTAGCAAAAAAGCTTTCAGAAGTGGCACGAAGAATATTTTATATAATACCACTAAATAAGAAAGAGAAAATTTAGTTATTAATCTAAAAATGTTAACAAAAAAATTAAAAGGCAAATGAAATAAAGAAATGTTAAATGTTGTAGCATAAAGAATTATTATTTCGTAAAAAGAACCAAATTTTAAGAAAAGAAATTTTTCATAGCTAAGATGCTTATTTATTTATCATAAAGATTGCTCTAAAGTATTTTGCTATGAATTAATATCGTTTCACGACAATATTATGAATTATCCGCAGTTTTTACATGCCCAAAGTTCGCGTATCATCTGAGTTCACCTTATTGCTGAATGTGAATATCTCTCCTCTCGCCTTTTCGCCCACCCCTCTTTTGACTAAATAAACGCATCCTCATGTTTGCGCAAAAGCGCGGGGGATTTTGAATCCGGAAATGAACAATATTTGTCTTGCAAACTGTTTAGATACTTAATAAATTATTCTTTCTTAGCTTTCAACAATGGGAAAAAATCACGCAATTAAATATTTGATGAAATAATGATTTTTAAATAATGATGAAATTTCAGGGTAACAATGTAATATATTGTTGGAAATGAGGAAAAAAACATCAGGGAAAATTGTTTTATTATTCAACTGGTTTCATTAAAAAGACATTTTTTAAGCTTTATAAAATAGTGTAAAAATCATTTTCGTTCAGTGATATTTTCGAAAGTTATAGCGAAAAGGCCCAAAAAATAACCGAAAATAAGGTTATTTTTTAATTAGTTAAAATTTTCAAAACAAATCTCGCCATGGTGCACATTTTCGCCTCCAAGGTATATATGTGCCACATTTGTTAACTGCAGATCAAATAACCTGGCTTGTAGAGCGCCAGCATAAACATATATATACACATTAATATTTATTATTTAAGATTAAAAAAGGATATTTAAAAAAAAAATCGTTTTTACTGTTTTGAGAGATTTATAGTAGATAAAAGATAAGATCAGCGTTAGATGACTGTAAAGGTACAGAAAATGTCTCCGAAGACGGCTGCATTTTAAAAATTGGGCAACTTACAATAATGAATAAGTATTATCGCTATGACCTAAAACATATTTTTATAATATAATATATTCTACTCAATAATTATATATATTTTATATATGTTATATATTTTTTCTAAAAAAATCGGTTTTTCCTTTGTGAGATTATTTTAAAATGAAAGGTTATTTTAATTCGGTGCGCTGTTCATTTTTTTTTCTTCTTTTGATTTTAAACCATTTTTCATAAAATTTCATCGCATCTTTCGCATGCTTCATCTCGGATTTTGTTTTAATCAGTTTAAAAATTAAATGTTAATTAATCAATTTAAATGTGCTGAAATATTGATGTATCGACGAAAATTTTCATTTACGGTCTCATGCATGAAATAGGTAGCGCAAATTTAATTTATGAAATGCATAGTGCTGATACAATATATGAATTTCGAAGTGCTTATTTAATTTTGAAGTACTTTTGAAGCCTGGGGTAAAGATGGGGATCAGATGGGAAAAGATGTAAAAAAGAAGAGCTATGGATGCTGGCAGTTAAATGCTACTTGTGAAATATGTAGCTTTTTTTTTTTCCAAATAATTGTAACACCAAATGCATTGACTTATCGTTCTGATAAAACGGAAATCTGTAGGAATCTCAGAAAAACAATATTGTTTAAACAAAAACTTATTTATTATTTTGTTTCGTCTAGTATCGAGAGTAATTTAACTGTCTTAAGATTGTATAAACACCTATTTGATTTATTGCGCATTGTCTAAGCTATACTTTATGTTAAAAATGAAACATTTTGTATTATCAGTTTTACTTTTAAGTAAAAATTAGAAAACGTTCACTGACTAATAAATAACATGTAATTACAGTTTATTCTGTCCTTCAAGCGAATTCCATCTCATTTTCAAATATTAGATGTTAGAATGAGAAATAAGATTGCAATTTCGATTCGAGTCCTTTTTTAAGTGGTAGAATAATAGAGGTCAATAAAATAAACGTAATAACTGTCTTCAGTCTTCTAAATCCCTGAATTTGTGCTTCGTAATACAATGATGTCGTTTTTTTAAATCCAGTGTAACAACGGTATTTTTTGTCAATAAGCTTCATAAATTATTTTCATTCTGTAACGTGCAGCATATTTCGGAGAATGGAAGATTCCAATAGAAGGCGATAAAATTAATTCTGTTTCGTGTTGCCAGATGTTTTTCGTGCAAGTTGTTCAAATATGCTATCGAATGCAAACGATTTTATTTCATTTTCAATCTACAATAAACAATAATAAACGTTGCATAAAAAGTCATGAGTTAGTTGTAAGATAAAATTCATAAAAAAGTTCTATTTATTGTCATATATTTCTGAGTTTAATTTACTTTGCTTTTAATAATTAAATAAGTATTTTATTTGATGCTGAACAGCAAAATCTAATAAAAGTTCGCAATCCCATTTAACGTTAGTTGCTATTTTTAAGGTAATAATGGAAATTTAGTGATTTCCTTAGCTATAGGACTAGAAAATTTAAGTACAATAAAACAGAAAAACTTTTTAAAAAATTCATAAAAAAATGGTATTTTTTTGGAAAGGATTTTTTGTTATTTAACGTTCTTTTATATGCGAACTAAACGCATACGTGAAAACACAAAGATTTTAAAGGTGAAACTCAAAAGCAAAATGAATTTAGTTTAAAAAAAATAATTAAAATTCGTTTGATACATAGAAAACTAATAAATGTAAAGTTAATATGAAACAAAAACAAATGAGGACAGTGTCATTAATAAATGAAGATAAAACAGAATAAAAGAGTATTACTATTGCCGCATTGAAGAAAGACAGTTGAATCTCCATGGCCGAATGGTCATGGCACTGGTCTCATGATCAAGAGACCAGGGTTCGAATCCCGCTAGAGACAATGCGATTAAAAGTATATGTAAATACTTAAATCCTTGATTTTATGTTTTCCTTTATTTCATGTTCCAGAAGATACTGGACTTTTCTTACTGTCTCCAGAAGAGTATTCTGGAACTTTCTCTGCTTGAATAAAAGCAGAAGATTTGTTAGTTACTGTATTCTCAGTTCTGAGTTCAGTTAATAAATTGGTTTAGCTCTACCTCTTGTGTGTGTCTTTGAGTTCTATACCATAGTATCTACGTGACACTATTTTACTTCATTTCATGCTATAACATAGTCATTTATGAATGTACAATAGATAACTCTTACTTGAATTGATGGAATTTTTTTTTAAGTGTTCCCTATCAATTCGCTAATAGCCAACTTTATTTAAAATTTAGATTTTAGGAAAAATTTCTTTTTAATTGTGTTAGAAATACTAAGATTAGTATAAATGTGAAATTAAATTAAATGTCGAAGAAAAAAAAATTTCTGGCATTTAAAAAAGCATTAAAGTTTTAAGAAAGATTAATGAAAAATTAGTAAATAGCAATTTAAGAAGAAAACTTTTTTTATTGATAAATATTAAAAATATGTTTGATTTTATATAATAAAATATTAAAAAATGAAATTTTTAAAATTCTTTCCATTATCTCGATATTAAAGCAAATAAAACAAAATAAACAAATAAAAGGATTATATTTTGACTTTAAAATCTGCCTAATGTTTGGTATATACCATTCGAAAATTGTTTGAGAAAATTGACTTATTAGAAAAACCAAAAAAGATACAATAAGATGTTTTCAGTTCAGAAATGGGAATGAAATGTAATTCTTCCCTAAATGAGACTTTGAAAGATATTAGGCCATAAAACGTTTAACTGTTCATAACTATTGTTAAATATTGTACAACTTTATCTTCAAAATGAAATAGGGATTTGATTCACAGGATTTCGATTTACACAGTTTTTCAGAAATTCAATTAACAGTATAAATAAAAAGTTAAGCATAATTACTTTTTTTCCCCAATCTTTTTTTTTTTTTTTTTACTTTGGATTGTAGTAGTAGTTAGTTATCATGGTAAGCGTGTGACAGTTTGTATTTAACATTTTTTGACCAGTTAAAATAGCTATTAAACATTTTTTTATGTTAAGAGAACAAAACTTAAATTACCTCTCTTCACTACAAAACATTTTAAGATTCTTTTTAAGAAGGGGCCATTTTCGCTAATTACATCTGGAACATTTAATCAGGGTCATAAAACAGAACACTTGTAGAGAATTAAATAGCCCAGTTCTATAGGCATGGAGCTAAAAGCACTGTTTTCATGCCCTTAATTGCGTCGGCTCCTCTGAAGTAATTTATGTATTCTAAAGATAGAGAGACATCGGAAACGTTTTGAGAAAATTGTTCTTTATGATCAATAAAAAATGTGGGGGAAAAACAAAACTTCTAATGGAACAAGATTTGATGAGGAAAATCGTTTGACAGAAGTCATCCATTCTTGTAGAGGCGGGAAAAAGTAGCTCTGTGGTTTGTGACCTCGTAAACTTCGTCTGCCGCTTTTTGAGCGATAAGTAGTCACGATGCCACCGATCAAAATGACAGATAAAAATGTTATTTCCGATTCGTCATTCGGATGAACTCATTATTTCTTCCTGAAGCAGCGATTTTTTGCAAAAGAATCGATATTTCTTGAAATACGACAAGACTAAAGCATTAAAAACATTATGCTTCAGTTATCAGAACAGAAAGTTAAACATTCTCAATCTTGCATTTTAGAACAATCATCCTTTGAAATAAAAACTGAAACGCCAATTCTTTTTTGTTTGTTTCTTGTAGAAATCTAAGCTTTTTAATAAATATTCCTCAAATTGTTCTTATAAATATTGCGAAGTATAAGGAAGGTTTTAGAAAAAATTCCCTGACAAATTTTACATAGTTTGTAAAATGGTGGCAGTTTTGCACTAATAGACAATATTGCGAAGCCCAAGATTTGTATAATAAATGGAATTTTGAATAACCAAAATTTTGGAAAGAGGGATAGTCGAAGGAACGATTTTATCTTGTTATTATCGAAATTTTTTAAAATTGTTTTTAGTTATTATGTTATTTAGGTATTTATTTTCTTTTAAAGATAATTTTGAAATTTACTGTTGTAAATGACTGCCTTCATGTTCTATGCTGTAAGTACACATTTAACTTCCCAGTTGAAAAGTTTATTAAATTTCGCTTCATTTTTTGAAAGTTATACATTTATGGAAAAAATAAAATTGAAATCTGGATGGAATTTTTGAAATTCCATCGAATACTAATATTAAAATTCCATCACCTACATAGGTGATTTGATATGTCATAACTTCAAACCTTTACTATTTATTTTTTATTTATTTATTTTTTTGTAAAAGGAACTTCAAATTTTGGTTACAAGCACCGAAATGTAAGGAAGGCTATAATAAAATTTTTTGAAATGCTTCGTTAATTAATTAATTTTTAATTTGCAAAAAATAATAAAACAAGGGATTAAGTAAAATTTTAAGAAACGCTGGATACATCGCCAGTATTATCATAAAAAAAAATCATTTTTAAAGAAAGCTATTCATAAACATATATTATATATTTTACATTTTTTTTTCAACTATCTTTTTTTTTTTTTTTTTGCAAGTTGAAAACTGATTCAAATTTGTACGAATTTCAAGATATGAGCTTTTAATAAATGTCAAATACACGCAACAATAGAAAGAATCTTAGGCAAATGTTAATAAAGTCATCAAATATGTTTTATTTTAATTTTGTAATTATTTGCTAATCTTAAAGAGAAACTAGACACTACAGCCCAAAGCAGAAACGTCAATTTCCGTAAATCCAATGGCCTTCAATATTCTAAAAATTGATAGAAAATGGAACATTTTTGCCTTACCTGAGATTTGTTAAAAAAAAAAAAAAGCACTAATTTTTTCTTACACTTTTACAATCTTACACTTTTTGCAGTAGGCCTATATTCGTGACTATTCTTAAAAGTAAAATAAGAGCTGCCATTCCATTGCAAATAAAGTTAAAACAGTTTAATATAATTGTTAACAATTTTTTTTTTAAAAAAAATCCATTTTAATTCAAGTTGGTTTCCACAATGTTTATTTTACATGTATTGAAAAAGCGAAAAGTGTACATTGTCTAAAAATGCCATAAACGGACGAACTGTTTCATAGAGGATTTTCTTTGCAATCAAAATTTAGAGAAAGACTGGCAACACAAATATGTATTTTAATCCTTTATCTCAAGATCCAAAATAATAATGAGGTTTCTAAAACTATGACTTAGCAATAACAAAATCTCATCTCACTTAAATAATTTAATAAAAGTAAACTAAAATGTGTCAGCGTTTCCTAATTAATGGTAAAAATTATCATTCACTTTAAGAGCAGAATCTTACTTTTACTTTAATTCTGTCCTGTCGCATACATTGTCTCCCTTGAGGGTAAGTACCAACTCTGCTTTATTTTTGAACAAAACACTTATAAATAAATGAGAGACATGTGGCCTCTACCCACACTAAGCACACTGGAATAATAAATTGGTTTATTTACTCACCCACCAGATGGCGTGCGTAATTCTCATGGATATTATTTAAGTAATAATATGTTTTGTCTATATCCAAACTGATCATAGCGACATTTTATATGTCCAATATAATTACAGGAAAAAAGAGGAAGTTTTATTTATTTATTTTCCTTCTCACACCATGTTTTTTGAAAGGGCTTTAGAATGTCGAATTCGTAAATTAGAGGTTTCTAGACGTACATGCAAATAGCAATGCTCAGCTACTTGAGAAACGTATTAAAATGCTTAGTTATTGCCCTTCTTCCTATAGAATAGATCTTGTTCATCATGTTTAATTTCATTCAAAGGTTATTTCGCTTTGTTTATCGAAACATTGCATTGTTCTTCCATGAGAAAGTAGAAGATGATGCTTTATAATCTTCTTAACGTGTAAAATGTTTGCAATCAAATTAGGCTATGCCTAGATATTTAATTCAAGACGGTTAATATTAAAATAATTTTATTTTGAAAGCATGCTTAAAAATAAATAAATAATTCTCTTATATATTCTGATCAGTATTAAATTGACAATTTTCAAGCTTATCAGTTTTATAAAACAAATTTTAAATAGTTATTAAGCACTATTATACGTATTCTTTAATAATAATTTAAGAGAATTCAATATTTGGGATATTGGGAGAGAATTCAACATTTGGGATAAACAACATAGTCACCGAAGACATCTACTATCCAATGTTTTTAAAAAAATGCGAATTTTTATTGATTCTGAAGAATGGTCTGTCTGCTTAACAATTGAAATGTTTGAATAGCTCATAAGATGTCCCAAAATAACTTAAAATTTTTTAGCATTCTTGTTTAGAATTCTGTTTCTTTCGATGCTTCTTTCTTACAGGAATAACTTTTCACATTTTTCTAAACAAATTTATAGAAACTAGTGTAGTAAATTGACTGACTTTAAGAAAATATTTTTTGCATTGTTGGGTGTGGACATTCGCTTTTACAAAACACATTGTTTGGAGATAAATAAAAAGTGATTTAATGGCAAGGCGATACGTTGGTGTTATTTACGAGTGGACTCCTCCTCGAAGCCGCATTGTTGTTGCCATTTTTATCGTTCTGTCAACAAAATACGAATTCCTTCTTCTGCTACTAGTGTGAATGCTATGAAAATTGAAATAAAACTTTTCACAACCACCATTAAAGACAAGTTACTCTGCCCCTCAAAGCTTACCTGGCGCTCTTGACCACTGATTTACTGACCATGAACAATACAAAATAGGTTTTACGACAGGATTCCCAATCTTCGGCATTTCATTTTATTGCCACTTATCTCTGCGGTCAGCCAGGAACTGACCAAGACTCATTACCGTCGGATGTGGTTCATTCTTAATCTGGTTTATTGCTTTGGTCTTTAAGGAAGCCGTTATCAGTGTCAAAAAGGCAGAAAAAGAGGAGGCGTTTTGGAGCGAATTTATGGGGCTTTCGTAACCCGCTGTGTCAGGAGAATGGGCCTCTTCCACCCTTATGGGGATGGGCGATAAATTGCGGAGGGGGGCGGGCAAGGTTGTCATGGAGGTGCCATTCCGAATGTCTAGGTAGTGGCTCTATTTTTCGGGCAACCTGCCCGCGTCTGGAGCCTCGGGTCAAGCAGAGAGAACCTTAATGAAGTCACCGGCAGTGACAGTTCGGTGAATTGAACGGAACAAAGGTTTCTAAGTAGAGCTTTGTTGTTCGATCTGCTCTGACCACCTGTTGCGAAAGGGTAGGGAAGAAAATATCGACCACTGAGGGAGGAGAGGGGGATTCAGAAAAACAAAATTTCTCAAGGGTTGAGAAATATATATATATCCGGTAAAAAGATCCTTTTACTTTCCTTTAGTTTATCTCCAAAATTCATGATTAATATTTTTACCTTAGTAATTAATTCCTAACAAAAGAATTAAAAATAAAATTGAATGGTATTTAATAAATTTTAAGTTTTTCTTGGTTCAAGTATTCAAAAGTAACAGAAAGAAGAGAAGTAAAAATAAAAATAACAAATCAATTAATTAAAACTAACAATTTGGTGGAAAAGAAATGGACTGATTTGATTTGAACTCTTGTAATTTCATGGAAAAGTGTCATAAAAACACATTATTTTATAATAGAATGCTTATTTAAATAGTCGGAGAATAGCAGATTTAACATCAAATCTGCAAATGAATTTAATCTAGATATTCTTAAAAGTTCTTTGTGCGTGTCAATATAGATTTTTTCACATCTGTATTCTAATATATAATTAATAAATATTAAAAAAAAAACTTTACCGATGAATAAATTTTGCAAATTGTAAAATGATTTTAGATAGAATACAAACTTTATTCATTAATGGATAATTAAAAAAAAACAACTGAAAATGTCATTTGAGAAACTGACATGTAAATATTTTAAACAAGCTATGAAAACGAATATTTTTTTATTTAAAATCCTGCTCATATTTTCATAATTTGATAATTATAATAATGAAGGAATTATGAATAAAATAATATAGCATATACAATTTTACAAGTTCAATATTACGAATAAAAGGAATATATGGCAATATAGGTGGTTACATTTAATTATATTTTTACAAAATTAAGTATAAGATGGCAACAGTAATCTTAAACGAGCTCAAAAATTAATTTCTTTTTGAAACTTGCTCATTTATTATTTTTAGCGAGAATTTTATTATTTAAGCATTGTACAATTAGACCGTTTTAGAATATTCTTCAAAAATTGTTCCAAAACATTGTATTAATGAGAATGACGTACTAAAAAGGTTGCACGAAATTATGTAACTGATTTTAAATTGCATATACAATACCATATAAGGAATATCAAAAGAGATAACACGATTCAATTGTTGAACAATGTATCTCGCTTATTAATAAGAACCCAGTTAAGGAGAAAAAAAAAAAATTCTGGATTTATGGGAGGAAAAACTTTAGTCAGTAAAAAAAAAAAAAAAAAAAAAAAAAAGAGAGAGAGAGAGTGAGAGAGATTTCTACTACTTTTGTTTTAAATTAAACAGAAATCTAACAGTTATTATTCAAACAATTTGAGAAAAACAATTAAATTAGAATTTGGGATGCAGAAAGTTTAATTTTAATTCTTAAAATTTTTTGAAAAAAAAAAATCACAATTTTGTGAATTGTATTAAATGTTCAAGACTAATTTCATTAGAATGATTGCTTTGTTTGGCGGTGCTAATCATCGATAAACAAAAGCGATATGATGTGTAAATATTTGCAGAAAATCATGAAAATAACATAAAGTATTAAATAAAAAAATAACGTTACATTTTGAAATTCGGGTTCTTAGGTGCATGAAGTCAGCATCACTTGCGTGTCAAATTTCATTGTCATAAGGGTGATAGATTCGTCTAGACAACGCAGTCACGGAAACACGCTCGCACACAAACATTTCCTTTTATAAATAAGGAAGTGTATTATGCATGCTTCCTTAAATGTGTTATGTATTAAGAATATTTTACCTTATCATGAGATTCACGCCATCAGCGCCAACTTTTTCTATGTTTTGCTTGCTTTATGGAAAAGCAGAATTTTTATTCATACAAGTATATCTTTTACAATATTAAAAAAGTTCGGTGTCTTGCACGATATGTATTGTTGATTTTCACTGCAGCTGAAAATGTAACTTTTTCTTAAGTCACATCAGCTGACAATAAGAATAAACATTAGTTCATATTCAAAATAAAGCTAAGAGTTTTTTAGATATATCTAGATTATTAACGTGGTTCTGTGGTGTAGTGGTTATCACGTCTGCTTTACACGCAGAAGGTCCCCGGTTCGATCCCGGGCAGAACCAGGATCTTTTTTTTTATTAAATTCCTATATTTCACAAAAATTTACATAAATGCTTCATTCAAAGATGGCTGTCGTGTAAATAACAACAGATTTTTTTTTCTCTTTTCCGAATTCACCTTTTCCAAATCTGTGAAATACCAATTCATTAGTTTTATCATTATATCATTCAGATACATTTATTCAAATCATTTTATTATATACAAATATTATATTGCACAAAATTATTTATACAATTATTGCATCATACTTTATAAAATTATTTTATATATTTATTATTATTTATATATTTATACAACATTTAAAGCTTAAAAATATTTTGCTGAAGAACCTATGAAGAGACAAAGTTACATAAAATATTTAATTGGGAAATTTTATAGAGTATCTATCCCAGCGAATCAGCTGTTGCCTAAGGCAGTCAAAAATAATTAAATAAAATGGTGCGAAAATTAAATTAATATCATTAGAAATACTTTTTTTGAGTTTTAAAAGAATACAAAAGCCATTTTTGTGAGATAATAGTTTTGGAAAATATGGTCATCAATTTCTATAATTAAGTTGTAGCGATTACCCATTTGACGACTATTAAATCTATTTTCGTGCCCGATTAAATTTTTTGTTTAAATGTCTGTTTCTTCTACATCTTGTTTCCTTTGAGTGAATGGAGTTTTTTGGTGAGCCTTCTCTAGAGCTTTTCTGTCTGTTTCTTCTGCGTCTTTTTCCTTTGAGTGAATGGAGTTTTTTGGAGAGCCTTCTCTAGAGCTTTTCTGTCTGTTTCTTCTACGTCTTTTTCCTTTGAATGAAGGGAGTTTTTTGGAGAGCCTTCTCTAGAGCTTTTCTGTCTGTTTCTTCTACATCTCTTTTCTTTGAGTGAAGGGAGTATTTTGGAGAGCTTTCTCTAGAGCTTTTCTAATAATATTTTGCAGCTCTATTAATTATAGAAGCGTTGAATTAAATGCAGGTGTAAAAACTTTCAATGAAGTCTGAGTTCGTATAGAAATCTGTTTACATTTGATTGTTGCCATTCTGCAATAAGTAATTACATATATTTCTATGCCACGTATGTTAGCATTTTATATATAGACGCGACATCCGTATTAAAATGCCTTGTTTATTGCCTATGAAGGATAATGTAAAATCAACAATTTCTATAAATTAGTTCCTGACAACCGTAATTCCTAAAAAAATAAAGTTAAATTTAGTGTATATTTAGTAAAATAATGCTGAGAAGTCTCAATTTTTCCAAATAAATATTAAAGAATAGGAAATTTAGTGAAATAAAAAGTAATTTTTTATTAAAAAAATTTCTTCTTTTATTTGTTCTTTGAAAATACGTATATATGCACGTATGGGTATGTAATTCTTATGATTTTTAAAATGGGGTTACGATTTTCTCTAATTGCTTTCATTTATATGCACGTGTAACATTTTTTATCAACTCTTTTCAAAGCTATACTTTTTAACTTTCAGTACTATTATCTAATTTTCTGTTTCTATCAGGCTTCGTGATTCTCTCCAAAATACAAAATCAATAATTTCTGATATATTTTATTTAATCAGAAATTATAATATTAATCACGATTTTACTATTACAACTTATTACTTAAAAATTTTAATAAGTTAAAATTATGCAATTTCAAATTTAACAAAGTGTAAATTTAAATAAATTGCAGGATTTGGAGATTTTGGATTATCAATATCAAAATTAAACTAAAGTGTTAAAGTGTCTGGATTACATACTAAAAAAAAAAAAAAAAAAAAAAAAAGAGCATTCATTGTTTTGAAGTTTAGAATGTTCTGCCACTAGTTTGGCACGCTTTTTCAAAGATGCAGTTTTCAACAGTGATTTCGCACCCAACATTCTAAAGCGATTATGGAATATAATTACCTAAATTCTTTTTTGAATGCTTTATTCTATATCCTGTTTGTCTTTTTAACTTCATGCGAAGTCACAATAAAACACTCATGATGCTTATGAAAAAGTATAGCTCCTCTCTTCAGAAATTATCAACGCCAACTCATTTTATATCACTATCCCGATCCTTGAGATGAAATATGATAGGGATCTTATAAAGACTAAAAATAAGTTAAACCAAATTTAGCAATATATTAGAGAAAAAATTGGTGCCATTTTTTTTTTATTAGAAGGCAGATGTATTGCTGAATGCTTTCAACCCATCAACGCCTTTCTTAACAGTTAAACAAATAACCACGATTGAAGTAACTCTTAAAACGCCGCGGCAGAAGGCAGCAAAACCACTGCAAGCAATTCATAAACTTTTCTTTTTAGTAGCCAGGCACTTTTGATTCTCGAGAAGTTTTGCACTTAACTTCTTTTACGAGCGAGAGCGGCCATTAATTTGATTCGCCTAATTCAGGCACACTCCGAGGAGTGGGACGTCTTTCTTCAAGACAAAAATGAAGTTTGTCAGTTTCGACACCACAAAAGAGCCCCATAAAGTACTCGGCTTTTGGGGCGGGGAGAGACTGATGAAGTTAACTTGGCAAAGAACTCTCTGCTTCGGACGTTTTGTTTTTTGAAAATCCGGTTCTGGAGGGAGCTTTGTTCCACCCCTGGGGCTGTCGATGCCTCCTTCCAAGTCTTCAGAATTAGATTTACGAAGACTGGAGGGTGAAAGGTGAAGGGAAGGACAAAAAAGAAATCATCTGCCTCATCTAAAAAATCGGCTTCGTAAAAAATAAGCGTTATCCGAAATGCTCTTTTTTCTTTAAATCATGGCTGGATCACATGAATTATCATTATATTGCGGCAATATTTTAAGGGCTTTTCTACAATGACCTGATAAATGACACTTCCCTGGTCTCGAAGAATTAGAAGTGTTGTAAACTTCTTTCGTTCTTATTCGTTTGCTTATTTTATTTTTCGTTTGGTTTTGAAGTTCTTTTGAAATATTCTGAATGAAAGATTTATAAAATGAGATATTATAAATTTATTATGAGATATTATAATTTTTTTTTAAGCTTCGTAGTTTTTGATTGGTAATTGAAGTTGCCATTTTCTTTTTTTCCAAATGCAAATTCTAAAATTTTACTCTCTACGAAACGGTTATTATTTTTATGATTAAATTTTTATATTCATCTTTAATTTTAGAATTAAAAACTAATTATATTATTTTTTTATTATTACTTTAATTATATGAACACAAACCAAACATTATTTCGAACAGGTAAAGAATATTGCAAATTTTTTATCCGAATTTCTGCAACTATGACAGATATAATTACAAACTGAAATTTGTTCGCATGAGATCATAAATGAAAGTAATTTTTTTTAAGATATAAAACAGTTTGCTCTAACTTTTTAAATTCAGTTTTGTTTGTTGTTTTTCGTCAACTTATTTAACTTTCCGCTAATTGCAATATATTAATATTATTTAAGTTAATCCATTTACAGTTGTTTTATTTTACATTAAAGACCTTATAATTTGATTTTTTTTTTCTTGCAGAATAATCATTCACATTTTCTTCAGTACTAATTATTATAGCTGTAAAGGGAAACGATCTAAGATAAATGAGCATATCATAGAACAGATTTTGTATTCTTCATATATATTCGATCACTTAAGAAAGGAAATCATTGCAACTAGTGATTTAATGCACATAAAATATTTTAGTAGAAATCTTTAAAATAATTTCAAAATATTTTCTGACTTTTTAAAAATGCATTTTAGAAAAAAGCTGATTTATAGTTAAGTAAATGAGGTCTCTCTGATTTTTTAAAAAGGAAATTATATGACTTCTTGACTATTATTTATTATTAATTAGTATGGTTTGTGAGGTTTCATGACACGTATGTACAGATTTATTCTTGTTATTCCGAGCTGAGAATGGAAAGCATAGTCTTAGAAAGGAATTCAGACTATAACAATTAATGGCAGATTTCAAGTTAGGCAGAGCAGGCAATTGCCTACGACTGTTGAGGAAGGACGGAGGCAGTTTGATTAAAAATTTTATTAGCCTCCCTGGCAAATAAATTTGTAAAAAATGCAATTCTATGAATTATAAAATGATAGAGAGAATATTTGAAATTCATCAAATATAATTGGATAGATTTCTATCAATTCCATTATGTTAAGCACAGAACTTCTGCTTTGAGTGCAACCGCGGACGCTCAGCAGCCATGAGTCATAATAAATAAATAAAATCTTGTGTTTTTTCGTGGATTTCGTAGAATAAAAAAAAAAAATCATAGAACAAATCATAAACATGCTAAATTGAAATTTGAATCTAAATTTAGCAGTTTATTAAAATGAAACCTTGTTTCCTGCCCTGTCTAGGGCCGCAAAATTCGCAAATCCACTACTGATAATAATACAATCTTTGCATTAAAAAATGAAAATAATAATAATAATAATTGTACGATTTTATGTTGCCAGAAAAGTAAGTTTAACTTTCTAAATTCTAAGCATTTGGTAGATGATATCTATATCATTTGTGTCGGCCTCCTGGCATAGGGGTAGCGCGTCTTCCCCGTGATTTGGGCGTCCCGGGTTCGAGTCCCGGTTCGGGCATGGTTGTCCTTCATTTGTTCTATCTGTGAGACGAGTGAATGTGCCCCCCTTTAAATAGGGGCTGTGCAAGCGAATGTGATGCGTGAGTAGCAAAGTCGTACTCTTGGCCCTAGTTGGCGCTACTAAAATAAGAGACGTTACATTTCGGCTTAAAATCGTTGATTTCAAATCAGCGGGCTTGCCTATGACAGGTGCCATTGGAAACAACAACAACATATCATTTTTTCTTTTACTAATATGACTCAACGTCAATTTTTCAATGTTCATATGCATGTTTTTCAGGTATATTATTTTGTCAGATTAATTCAAAAATATTTCTAAAAATGGAGAATCTAAAGCTTTATGCACATTGCTTTTCA
>JAPMOR010062605.1:0-12445 GCA_026543865.1 Argiope aurantia | reverse complement strand
AAGAATAAGAATATGGAAGAATAAGAATAAGAATATGGAAAGAATAAAGAATATGGAAAGAATAAAGAATATGGAAAGAATAAAGAACATGGAAAGAATAAGAATATGGAAAGAATAAAGAAAGAATATGGAATTATGAATATGGAAAGAATATGGAATATAAAGGATAGAATTATGGACCTTGGGTAAGGCTGTGACAAGTATTCCGATTTTTACTTTCAGAGCTCCACACATGAGAGTTATGGACTTCATAATACTGTAAATGAAATGAGAGAAACGGATAGTGAGAGAACGACCATACAATGTTATCGGACTTAGAAAAAATGTTAGGGGTAAATATATATTAGGCCGCTCTAATCGATATTACTTTTGTGATCACTCTGCGTTGATTTTAAAAACAACAGGGTCATTGTTTACTTCGTAAAACGTGATTGCTATTTGCATTTCTCTTCAAAAATGTGCTAATCAATAAAAATACGTTTTTAAACGTAATTTGATGTTCAATAACGCCTTTTTTTTACATTGAATTATCGCGAATTTATCAAGTGAAGAGAACAGGGAGCAACGTGAAGATGAACAGAATCCAAATATCACACAATACTATTATATTTCTGAAAGAAATTTTAAAAGCAACTCAGTCAGCATCAAAGAAAATAAGCACAGTGTTTCATATGAATAATCGCAACCAAAAAAGAATTTAGTACGTCCTAAATGTTCAGATTTTTTTTTTCTTTTAGTAAACAGAAAAATTTCTAAAATCCTATGGTAAATTTCTTAAAACCTTCCTTTCCCAAATGCAAAACAAACAAACAAAAAAAAAAAAACACCTATATTTCCTATGATTATAACCTTAACTAGAATGTTTATTTATATTTTCCATTTCTTACTAAACAACTGGACAAATGTTATTCGTTTCGGAACAGCTTTGATATACAATCATTTTCGCCAAAAAAAAAAAAGTTTATTGCCAAATTTTAGTGAAATGGCCGAATGTGGCGCGAACGGCAACAATAGCGTAGCGGTAGCAAAAGTGCCACTGAAAAATTGCCAACCTGGTATATCAAAGCTTAGCCCTCGTTTCCTCCAGTTAAATATAAGCATGCGCAGGAATGCTCATTCTAGCTCAGAAAATTTTGAAGCCCGTTAACAATACATGATCTTTCTCTCGCTATCCGCTTCTTGAAACGAGTACAAGTGTGTTAGTTGCAAGGCTTTGGCGAGCATAGTTACATACGCGTGAATCTAGCATGTAATCGGTAAGGAGAACGATTAATGAGTCGGATGCGGTTAAAATACAAGTGTCAGAAAATACAGCATGTATTTTCGATGCTTTCCTTTTTCTAAGTGAAACCAAAATTTGGCATGAAACTGCAACTGTAGTCACAAAATCACATAACAAATAGCATTTATTTAAACGGTTACATTTATATGATTGAAGAAATATAGACCGACAGAAGGTCACCTCCTGACATATTTGGTTTAATTTTTGAAAAAATAATTACACATTAAATGCTGAAACTGTAAAACAAATTTCAATTACCTTAGTTGTTACATTTCTGAATTATCGCATTTTACATTGATACAAAAGTACACACTTATAGATATGCAATCCCTTGAATCCAAATTCGATACGGATCTTAATTTTAAATGCTAAACCTATTTGCCAGATCTTATCTATCTAGCTCTTTACGTTTTGTAGTTACCGCGTTCATCTGTGCACCAAAGTGCACCGATCGGACAGATAGACATCCTCAGAATGGATTTTGTTCAATACCTAACAGAAATCCACCAACTGGGTTTAAATATCATATCTGCTTAGCTCGAAGAATTTTTGAATTATAGAGATACCAATCTAACAAAGAGAGATACAAACTTAACACACAGACCGAGATATAAACTTAATTTCAAAAATGTGTTTTTCAGATTCAGAAAAATCCGAAACGTGAAGATTCGCCGAAATCTCGGGTTCGAGTTTTTGAAGATTCCAATAGTTTCTCTCTGCAGACTTAATATGCAAGAAAGTAAAAATGCCTCTTAAAATCCAGAAAATTACCAATTGAATGATATCAGTTTCATTACCATGATCTTTTTCTCTCTGATTTTAATCGAAAAGAAACATGATCAGAAATTTTATGTAATTCTACTTTTGGACGCGAGTGGCAACTCGCAGGTAAATAAATACGACAATTTATCAGCGGGAGTGGTCCCTTTGAAACTTTCTCTTCAATTAAGTTTCTATCCCCATTCCTCTGTATAAAGTTTTAAACCATAAGTAAGATCGCAAACACCTTGTATAATTTTAGCTAGCAATAGTAACGAAATATAGCTCTTTGGTTTTAAATTTAACATTTTTACTGAATCTATTGTGTGTATTTTGAATGCCTTTTTACTGACCAAATGGAACCAAAATTTAACATGGAATTACAGTTGTAGTCACAAGATAACATGCTGAATTTCACTGATTTAAGTCATCCCATTTTATCAGTTATTGCGCTTACATACATGCGAAGGTACAGACCAACAGAGAACAACCATTTGACAAATTTGGTTAAAAATTTGATAAGAATCTATATATTGAACACAAAACTCGTGTGCCAAATTTTATCTACTTAGCTCTTTGCGTTTTGGAATTATCAAATTCACTTGTATTCGAGCAGCCAGGCAGAAAGACTTCCTGAGGATGGATTTCGTTCAGAATTGGTTATAAATCCATAAACCAAATTTCTTTCCTCTAATTGAAAGTATTTCTGAGTTGTTGTGTTCAGAGACAAACAGGTCTCATTCCAAAAAGCCGTTTTTCGGACTCATGGAGATTTCAAACGTGGAGATTTGTTAAGTTTCGAGCTCTTATTTTTTTATGGTTATAACGCTTTCTCTATATTTCATATACGAAAAAATAAAAATATGCAGGATCTCGAGTTCAAACTCAGAATCTCATGTTCTAATTTTTTGATGAATACAATATTTTTTCTATATTTAGTATACGAAAAAGTAAAAATATACTCGATCTAGAATTTAAACTCAGAATCAAGAGTACTATCTTTTTGATGCTTACAGTAATTTCTCGATATTTAGTATATATACGAGAAAATAAAAATATACAGGATCTCGAGTTAAACCCAAAATCTTGAGTTCTAATTTTTTGATGATTACAGTATATATTTAGTATACGAGAAAATAAAAATATACAGGATCTCGAGTGTAAACTCAGAATCTCAAGTTCTAATTTTTTGATGAATACAATATTTATTTCTATATTTAGTATACGAGAAAGTAAAAATATACTCGATCTCGAATTTAAACTCAGAAGCGAGAGTTCTATCTTTTTGATGCTGACAGTATTTTCTCTATATTTAGTATATATACAAGAAAATAAAAATATACAGGATCTCGATTTTAAACTCAAAATCTTGAGTTCGAATTTTTTTATGATTACATTATTTTCTCTATATTTAGTATACGAGAAAATAAAAATATACAGGATCTCGAATTTAAACTCAGAAGCGAGAGTTCTAATTTTTTGATGATTACATTATTTTCTCTATATTTAGTATACGAGAAAATAAGAACTGGGAAATATTTCTTTAGAACTTATGTACCTCGTCTGTAAAAGATAATCTTAAGCAAAAATCTATGCAGAAGATTCGGCGCTACTGAATCTCATTTTACAATACTTTTCTAACAATTGTGATTCACGATTTATGTAATCATGGCTGTGACATTTTCTTTCACGTGTTGCTCAAAGTTTGGTTTAGATTGAAATCGAACACAAGAAAAGGCATGGAAAATTCGTGGAAATCTCTCATCGTGACAAACCAATGGTTCGGCGACGATTGTCCTCCATTCGCAAGGGGGCTCGAATAAAAATGGCGTTACGGGATTCGACAACAATAATCCGAGTGTCGTGACAGAAACGTCCTTTCACACCAACTTTCGTCCAGTCTGTCACCTCAGACAAGGGCCCAAAAATAACGTCTCAATACCGGACACAGGGAGCGACCGACGATAAATTTACACACCTATCGCTTGCAGAATCAGAGGTAGGATTTCGAACAAAGCCTCTTGTCGTCTGCATTCAGGTGGAAGAAGGGAACAGATGTCTTACTAGGGGTGGATAGACGATTTTCTTTATGTCTACATTCGGAAGGGGGAGGGAAGAAAATGGGTGCAGTCAACCCCCAACGAGAGAATAGGAAAGGAGTAAAAGATTTTAAAAGAAAACCGCAGTGGAAATTTTTTTTATATGCCTTAACCTTTGGAGCAAAGAAAAGTCCGCCTAAAGACCACTCAGAGCACAAAAGAACGGGTGGTTGTTGTCAGAATCTCGGAACATTTTCAAATGCGAGGTGCTTCGGTTGTTCGATAAAAGGAGTTAGTAATAAACTATAACAAAAAAATATGGTCCCGATTTTGCTTTTTATTGGCACAATTGCCACAATAGATGTATGCCAGAAGATATTCTTCAGACTTTTAATTTCTTTGTAGTGATTCCAAAAGGTTCCAAAGAATTTTGAGGGAAGGTCGAACATTCCAAAACAAGTCAATTTTTCTTATGAATATTTAAGTGGAATCAACAAATGCGCGCATTAATGGCACTAAAAGAATTTTTTAAAAAAGCAATGCAGGTTGATACACAAAGCAACAAATCATGTTTATTAAGCAGGTTTTTTTGTTACATCAAGTTTATTACATCACGTTCACTCAACTTTTGGTAAAAACAGTTCGCTATAGGCTCTCATTTCTTTGGAAATCTCACTCACTTTTAATTGCAGCAAGCTTTATTTGTTTTTCTCAAACTGTTTTTATCTCTTGTGTTCCAAGTACAGAGTGATTGAATCAGAATAACTGCGCTTTGCAATTTCCAAAATAAATATTATTTTATTTTGGAAATTGCAAAGGAAAATGGAAATTGAAACGAATTTATAAACATTCGTGTCCGGGCTCTCCTGACGAATGTTCTATTGGTATTTGTTTGAAAATATTTCACATTGGTAAGGCACGACCCATAACCATTGGATGTCACATGTACAAAATGCACGCTTTCAATTTTAAAATTGCTGTGTTAACTCCATCCAATGCACTTTTATTGCGTTCTTTGAATTGAATTGTGATGACTCGCCTTGACCAATTCACTTTAAGCTAAGCAACACCCATCAGCCCGAATATGTGAACATACCGGCTTCTGCATTCATATGCAAAACTGCCTATAAAAGTTTGAGGAAAGTTTCCGTATTATCCATAGTTGACTTATTCACACCAGCTGAGACAAGTCATTCGACATTCCTTGATGGTTGGTTCCCCATTTCATTTTTATCACGAGTCGCAACATGGAAAAATATATCTCTAAAAATGAATATAAATAATATAGTGGAATCTCTATTATCTGAGCTGATTGCTTGAATAAAAGAAAGCACGTTTGATGGAAATTAAATACGAAATTGTCTGTTTGAACCAAATTCAATTGAGTTCACCAAATTTTTTATTTGAAATTACAAAATTAAGTCCGCAAGTTCTATTGAAATGTTAACAAACTCTTTTACTGATTATCAAATTTCTTATAAGCATTTTCAAGAAAAATAACTGTTTTTGTGAATGTTACTGATCTTTGCTGTTTACATAGCATTTTTCTCATAATTTTAAATGTTTCCAAAATAATATCTCCTCGCATCTGTATAGTATGATTACATATGGAATTCTACTAATATTTTTTTCCTCTCTAAATAATTTCTTGAGATATAAAAGATTACTTCCCAATAACGACTTCGCATTGTGAAAATCATTTCCGTTGATAACTTTGATATCTTAAAAAAGAATTCGGCGACGTTATAAAAAAAAGTACAAAATACCCATCCATTTTCTGGCATTAGTTCAATTAACAAAGAACTCCTTTGATAGTCTAAATAGTCGAAGTTTGATTGTAAAAGCGAAATTTTGTGTATCTGTAACTTGATCTGTGTTACCACATTTAACTGAATAAATGAATTTTTAAAAAAAATTCTGCTTTTACTTTCTTTCTTCAATTGAAGTTGGTTAAATACGAGAACTAAAATTTAATATCTTGAAAAAAAAAACTAATTAAATAAGAAATAAAGGAGAAAAATATTTATTATAAACAATATATGAAAATGGTTTTCAAAAAATTCCAGACTAGGCGTGCATGAATTGTTTTTGAATGGATTTCATTTTAAATGTATTTAATTTTAATCTATAACTTGGAAGCGAAAGTATGAGTATGCTTGCATTGTAAAATAAACCAAATTATTTCTAAATTATACTTCGTCCTTGACGATATACATAAAATCAAAAATTCATTCATTATCTATGGTTGTATCAATAGCAGTATTTCATTGGTTTTGTCTAAGAGTTAAAAGGAATAAGAAAATATTAACTTGGATTGTAAGGAGTCTGCTTTTACTTACCAGATTTCTGAGAGGAAATTTTGTATATGTTTCTTAAATTGTCAAATGAACTGTAAGAAGTGACGAGTGATTGGAAAACAGAAGTCTTAATAACTTTGTAGTGTTGTTGGGAGTCAAAAGAATCATCTGCGCTACTGAGAATGCTTACTTTAAATCCAGATAGACAATGTTAAAAATAATCTGTCTGTAATAATAAAATAAACATTTATAAGGTAGTTTATATTCAAAGTGAATATTAAATGTTAAAAGGGAATCTAGCATTAATTTGTGACATTGTCGTAATTTAAGCAGACAAATAATTATTGGGAGGAGAGGTGAAGGGTGAGGAGAAGGATAGAATGGAGTCGATGATAATCAAAACAAATAAGCAGACGATTATTTCACTATAAAGTATTCTTTCTTTTTCTTTTTTGTATTTACAATGAGTAATTACTTTATTTAGATGTTGAAATTATTAAATACTAATATATCAACAATGAAACAATCCAGGATTTTCCTGTATTATATATTATTTAATATTTTATTTTTGATCGATTATTAACAAAATACGTAATACATTTCAAAGTATGAACATAATGAAAATGCTAAAAAATATATTTTTTTAATTTGTGAGAACTTCAGTTACTATAAGTAAGTAATTTCAGCTTGCAGTCATAAAATGGGTAAGTAATGAAGAGAGTATCACGGAGTTTCCTAATCAAAACATAAAGTGTGTCTAAATGTTTGCAATCTGAATGTTGATATCTCTTTCCTCCACTACTTGCTAAAGGTTTAGTATATTTATTAATTGGAAATATTATTCATGTTTACAAAGATTAAGATAAGACAGAGTTTTAAGGAGATATCTTATAACTTTTTAGTATTTATTTCTCAAAAAAAGAAAAAAAAAGCAGAAAACAACAACAACAATAAAAGCGATTTCGGAATTGCGTTTCGTTTCCACTACATCCCTGACGTTCATTTTAATGCAGCTTTCAAATATTATTGAGCTTCTGTGGGCATCTGTTTCGAATAATAATAAAAAAAAAACAGCTTTTGGAGTGAAAATAAGTTTATCATTCTTTCCACCAATTCTTAAAAAATGTGTTTTCGAAAAAAAAAAAAAAAAAAAAAAAAGATATGTAACAAAAAAAACAAAAAACAAAAAAATGTGTGATGAATATTATCCACCAAGCAATTATTTTAGGAAACCCAATTTCATTTCGCTGTGATAGGATATGCCCATAACATTTGGGGGAAGAGATTAACATTTGGTAAAATGATACAACATTAAATTGTGCAGCAAGAAAATGTCTTCAATAATAATCATCCATCTACGTAGAAGAACAGCGTGGGATGGACATTTTCTCACAAAGAAGACTGCGAAGGGGCGGAGGGGATGAAATCCTTGAATTCTAATCTCAGAACATTAAGTTATCATTCTAACTCCATTTCTTCCACATCAAAATTACACCTGCACTCATATAATCATTCAGGCCTCGGGTAAACGCTCTACGGAAAATATGAGCGTCTAAAAAAATAACCTTAGGAAGGAAAAAAAAAAAAAAATACACAAAAAAAAATTTCCACTTCACACTTAAGCAACTCAACTAATATCTGACCATCTATTGCCGTTTCCAAAAAGTCGTTTCTCCAACCGACCAATAGAATGCCACTCATTTTTTTAAAGAAATAAAAAAAAGGCCAAACAAACTAGTGTGTTCACCTTATAGTATTAACCGGCCCCTAACTACCTGTCAGAAGTTCTGATGTCTCAATTTTCGAAAGAAACCCACCCTTCTTAACTCCAGCCCCCCGTCCTTTTCCTGCAACCGCCTCGCTTATCGTTCTATGGAAGGTGGGCCCCATCAAAGGTTACAGCGGGTTGGCGGAGGGAGGGCGGAGATATTTGCATCCCCTTCCACTGTTCCTTAATACCTGATGAGCTGCGCGAGAAAATTACGATGCTGGTCAGAAAGGTGAAAGGTGAGGTTGAATGTGGGGGCCGTCTAAAGGCTGCTTTGTTTCACTTTTAGGTATTAATTGTTTTGCGAAGAGCAGGTTCAGATAGAGGAATAGGACTAATACAATGAAACTTGGCTTCTTTGAAGTCGACGGGATCAAAATTGTGAAAAACTATTGGTTATAAGAATTATTCTATGTATAAAAAGGATGCAGACAAGGATATATAGTTTTCAAACTGAACAACAGAAGGTAGTTTCTTCCTTCTGCCGGGATCAGCCTTAGGGTGTTGCGAACGCTGCGAAAGCAGATGGCCCGGTGTTCTGAGAGTTCTACTCTACTAACTGACTTTCCAAAATAAAAATGCATTATCTCTCTCTCTCTATTTTTATTTATTTATTTATTTTTACTTTTCCGTATATGAAGCATGGAGGAAATATTGCAATTGTCAAAAATTGGAATTTGAGATGCTGACGAATTTTTACGCTTCAGACTTCGAGTCCGAAAAACACTTTTTTTGATATTATATCTATTTGTCTGTCTGTCCGTAAATTCTATACCACAAACATGTTCTAAGCTAGACGGTTGAAACTTGATATAGGGAATTTCGACTAAATTTGTAAATTTCTGTCAGTTTTTGAACGCAATCCATTCGCAGGAAGTCTGTCTGTCTGGTGTTGAGTATATAAGTGAACTCAATAATTACAAATTTCAAAGAGCTAGCGAGATAAAATTTGGTGTGCATAGTTAGTATCTAAAATATAGATTATTTATCAAATTTTAAACTAACCCATCTGTTGGTTCTGTGTTTTCGCATGAATGTAAATGCAATAATTTATAAATGCGGGGACCAAAATCAATGAAATTCGGCGTGTTATCTTGTGGTTACAATTATAGTTTTGTATCAAGTTTTAGTGTCAATCGGCCGGGAAAAAGGTGTCCAAAATACATATCCTCACGACAGATCCTTTAAAAATACTAGATTCACACCAAATATCTATATTTCTTGACTATCGTTCACCAATACCATGCAAGATATTCGTGGCCTCACCCAAAGTGCACAATTTTATGCGGAGGAAGAGGGATAAGATATATCGGTCAGTATGCGAGAAAGTTTCGGGAAGACCACTCCCTTTGGTTTTCTTTTTAATCTGAATATACACATATTTAAATATTATGCTATTTTTGGACATTTCGGATCCATCAATTGAAAGCAACGTTGTGGGCTTTGAATCTCCCTGCGCTTGCGGATAGCCAGATTGCGTAGTTCCAATGATAACTCTAAGTGCCATTATTTCTTGCAAGGAAAGGTTCTGATTTAACGTGGACACGAGATATCATAGTTTATTATTTTTGCTAACACAATGCGGGTAATATTTATAAACTAATTCCTGACGATTTAAGCAATTATTGCAAAACTCTGAATACGTTTTTCAAGACAACAATGGTTTCATCGACTTATTTATGAAATTAAACTTTACACCCCAGTTTTGCTGTCCGGGATCACAAAATTTCAATAATTATTCAAGAAGATTATATGAATTGTAGTTATATTTTGTTACTGTGATGAAAGTTATGCTGCCAACAGCATATGAAGTACAATAATTTTATGAAAATAAAATAATAATTATGATAAAATCTATCTAATAATTTAAAAAAAATATTGCATTAAATAAATTATAGTAATCATTTTAATAAACAAAATCCCTAGTTTGAATACAACAACTATGCAATCAAAATTTCAAAGTACACAGTACGATTTACATTTAATTTGGCCCAAGTGTTTTTTTTTTTTAAATTAAGAGTTTTCTATTGCTTTTTGATTGAATAAAGTGTAAAAGTTTTAGAGTGGATTAAAAAATTATTCCCTTACGATAATTAGCAATCCGGACATATTAAATTAACGAAAAAAATTCAGAAATAAAACAATGATACACATTTTTAATTTAAATTTCGAAATGACTGGCGAATGAATTATAATTATAAATGATATTTAAAACTAGTTTAATGGAAAATTCAAGAGATCAGGAGGAAAATTCCAGTTCCTTCCGAATACGGAATAAAGTCATTCGAATTAGTCCGGTTACACTGAATAATGTTTTGAGACAACCTCAGAAGGTTGTCTTTGATACAGTATAGTTAATATAGTTTTTATATCTATGAAACAAAAATGCTACCAGGAAAGCTTAGTTTAGTTATATTAACGTACCGTTGAAAGCAACACTAGGGTTATTTTGAGACTAATCTAGTAACTTTGAATCGCGACCAGATGACGACGACGACACCTGAGCTGGCGCCCCCTCTCTAAACTTCTACACCACACCAGAGGGAGGACGTTTGCCCCCGCCGGATTTAACACGCACCAGACCCGCTTACACGACAGTTCTTCGGTGGAATCGGATCTCGAACCAGAAATCCTCCGGTTCCGAAATTGAGACTTTGCCACCAGGCCACTGCGGTCCTCACGCTGCTAGTAAAAGGATAACCCTCTCACTCCTAAATCGGCCCAATCCGGCAGTGAAAGTTTTATGCTAATGGACTGTTTAGAAGGCGGTTTCTGTTTCAAATGAAGTGTACAAGCTATAAAGCAAGTCATCACTAAGGAAACCCTCGTTTCGAATCTTGAATTCCTCATTTGGAAAAGAAACCGGCTCCAAAATTATCTATTAGTATAGAACTTGCACGGCCGATTGGGCCGGTAAGTAGCGAGAAGTTTAAGCTTTAGACAGTGCAAGATTTGGGCCCCTTTTCTCCCCACATCTGCCGAAATTTTTTTTATTGGTTTAAGTTTTTTTTTTAATTTATTTTTTTATGTAAATAGGTTTTTAAGTAATATATATATTATAAAAAAGATGAATGTTTTTAATTGCCGGTCATGCCAAAAACATTTGGCTTCAGTATATTAAGAATAAAAGGAATTAAAATTATAAGACATTTCAAACATCCAGTTATTCTAAAACTTTTTTTAATATAATGTAAATATTATATTACAGAATTTGTTAGATTTGTTAAGTTGTGATTCATTTGATTACCTACAAAAAAAAAGGAGAAAAATTAAAATGAAATCTATGATTGCAAATTTCAAGTTATCATGTGAGAACATTATTATTTTTTAAGTATTATTTGTCTTAATTCATTTAAGTCATTAACCAGTTTAACCCGGTTTGAAAGAATCACGAGACTTCTCTATCCATCGGAAATTACCATTTCTGCTGTGTTCATTGCCTACACGATTTCGAGCTTCAGTATTCATTGTCTACGCGATTTCGAGCTTCGGAACCTCGTAATCAAAACAACATCATGTTCTCACATGATAAAAATGGAATTTAAATACATGGGGAAGGGGAAAAAAAAAAAGATCCTAAGAATAGTATTATAAAATTCAAACGACACTTCATTTGAATTTGAATAAATTCGAGTACATGATTCTAATAAATGAAACGAAATTGTAATATTAGATTGCCCTGAAAATAACGTGTTTTTACAATTTCTCGGATTTTCCTAGGCAATTGCTTACTTTGCACATTTGATAATCCGAACGCGAACACCAATAATATCAGAACGTGCTATGTAAAAAAGCATTTGAAATAAAATAGCACAATTCGTTCAACTCAAAGAAATATTTCATCGAGCGTAAACGTAACACTTTTGAAAAACATCTGTAAAAACAGCATCTACTACTAATAAAAGAAGGCGAGTGCGTATTAGCGCCTTACAGAGCGCACACTTGATTTAGATACCAAATTTGATGCAAATATATTTTTGAATGTGGAAATATGCATCTCTGGGCAATTTTTTTTGAAACTTTAATTGATTGAAAATTAAGCTAATTCCTGTATTTTTTCAGTAATGGCTCCCTGAGGTATTATGGCCTAACATTAAGTATTACACCATTTTTCAGCTTTAAAAATTATCTCTTAGTGATGCTAATTTTTTCGTCTTTTTCTTCGATGGCGCGATAACCCCAAATGAGCTGCAATTTTTTAAAAAATACTTTTTTTTGCATAATTTTTTACAAAAAGATCTTATTATCACATCGAAATTCAAGCAATTTTCACTGTTGTATCAGAGGTTCTCTTTTTTAT
>JAPMOR010062595.1:1907019-1924427 GCA_026543865.1 Argiope aurantia | reverse complement strand
GTAGACAGCAGGATTCGGCGCTCACAGCTTAGCTCAGTACTGGCTCCACAAAATGCTGGCACTCCGCTGTTTCTTCGCTATCCTCTCGAAGACTCGTTACTTGTCGGCGACTCCGACTACAATTCACGACGACATCACACGGCATGAGAGTATCGGCCTTTTATAATTCCTGGGAGGCGGTTCTAGAATCTTCTAGACCAATTAGGCGTATCTCGGTTCCCAATGGACGGATACACAAAATTCTAGAAGTTTCGAGCATTATCCATTTTGTCACTAAAGTCGTCAAGCCGGCAAATAGTCGCCAAGCTCTGGGATCACTAGCTCAGCATCCGACAGCATCCAATACAGATGACTGTAAAACTATTCAGCGTTCCGAGAATCGAAATGAAGTCCTGGAAGAGCGACGACGTTATAAGCATTTGGCCATACGTTTATCGAGAGCCAAGCATTTCAAGCAACCTTATTCCAAGTATTTACCAAGTAAAAAAATTTCATATGCATGAAAAGCAGGTAAGAGTGGCTTCCTTTTTTTTTTTTCATTCTTTTTAATGCATATACTTGTGTCACCGTCTGCAATTGGCGAAAGAAAACGCTAACATACCTGAATAATTTGATATGGTAGGACAATGCAAGCATACTTTACAAATTCGTTCCTAATCATTACAATTGATTGCAAGTTAATGAAAGGTGTATTTTTCGATACATATCGCATTTTTCGGACGGAAATCAGCCTTCTGTTAATGTCATTCCATTTGAAAGAAAACTTTAATAAATTTTATTAGCATGAATTTGTCCAGCAATTAAAAGCAATTTGACTTTTACTAAGCAATAGAAATTTGACTCTTAATTCCAGAAATGTAGGACTTCACCTAGTTATATATAAGGCTTTAACCTTTTTCGATCTGTCTATTCGTTTGAACAGACATAGCAACTTAAAAGCATAACATGTCTTGGTATCAAGAACATGTGATATGTGAACTTGATGCCACAAATGAAGATATGTTTATAAAGTTAGAATAAAAGCATGGGGCAGCTGTTTGTCTGCACACCGCTTTATCCTAAAAGACAGAACTCACAAATGCAACTGGAATTTTTGATATATGATCTTGCCGTACAACTCTAAATTTGTATAATTTGAGTACTGTCTATCAATGAAGAAAGATCCCGATAAACAAGCGCGAATCTCGAATTATAAATATAAACACAAGACTATGTTAGACTGCATCGAGGAAAGAATTCTTCTGCTTATTTACAAGAAAAATATTTGATTTTTTTAAAAACTCAATTTTTTTTTGTCACTCATAATACAAACATAGGATTCAAACATATGAACGGTTGTCAAGAAATAAAGGAGATTGACTAATACGTTTGTTATTCCTTAACAAATCGTAGAATCTTGATGCCCATTCAAGTAAAAAAAAAAAAAAAATCAGAATTATTATTATTTTTTTATTTTATGACGATGGCATATTATATATGTTACCATAAAATAAAAACTAGAGATGCTTTGATTAATTCAAATAATAGTCAATTAGATGTATGCATTGAGTTACTTCGTTTTGCAATCAGAAGTCTGTTCATTAAAAATTACTTTCACATCAAAATTAATTCCTATTTCCACTATTAAATGACTCGCTTTTGAAATAAGTTAAAAAATTTGCTTCTTAAAATATGTCTGTTATCACTCGTGTTCGATGCATTTATTCTTAGCCCCCCGGCTACAACACTCCTTTTCACTCATGTCTATCGTTCACAACATTTAACAAAAAAAAATGGCCATTTCTCTATAATTAAGAAAAAGTTTCAATGAAAGTGTGAATGGCAAGATTCATAGTGAAGAACGTATTCAGTGAATCTCAACAACAATGCAAGTGTTGGAAAAAGAAATAAATAAATAATTGTTTACGAAAAATAAAGTCTGATGTCATTGTATGCGCTATTTGAAATCTAGATTTAATGTTGAATTTGAATTTGTTCAAAGATCAGAATGAAAGAAACCCAGCTCTCGGAGATATTGATTTTCGTGTTTGCAATTGTATAATGATAAAGTCAAACTCATCTGATGAATAAACTTTAGTCATTTATAAAAAGAAATAGTAGAATTTTCAAAACATATATAAATTTATTTAAAAACACTTAGTAAAATAAAAAAGAGTCAATAAAACAAGACATCTGAATCTCGGAGGAGGCATATTAAAGGTTTGGAATGTATTCGAATATTTCTTGTGCATAAAATCTATGCAATAATTCATCATACAAGTGGTCCTTCTTTATATAGAGAATCGAAGAGGCTTTCAAAGTGCTTCCTGGCGTGTCCGCGACGCACTTTCAGCGTCGGAGACATCAAATCATTCTCCACAGACAGAGGTTCCGACAGAAAGGCAAGATTTTTGGCCTGAAAAAAAAATAGATCATTGTTTCTATGATATTTAATGATTAGAGAATCAATCCATAAAAAGTTTATAAAAAGCATTATTCCAGAATAAATAATTCTGGAGTGAACTTGCATTTTCTCAGAGGAGTCAAGTGAGAGAGATCGCTAGTTGTTTCAATCAGTGTAGTTGGTATAGTTTCATGGAACCCTAGATGATATAACAATTAGAATGCTGCTCATTCAAAACGGGGTTCTCGTTTGGAGGATATGATATTATACACTTCTTAAGGTCTAAGAATATTTTTACATGTGAAATTCAAAGCCAAATCATAGAATAAAGACGCACTGAATGCCAAGCCCAAGTGGTTGTGTGTGGCTCTTTCGCCCACATTGCTCTAATTCACTTTCTAGCTATTTCTTTTACGTTCCTATAAAGGAAACAACACTTTCCAGGAACAAAGAGCTCTCTGAAGAAGGTGAAAACAATTTTAAATGAACAATAGCATGCAAGTCTCGCAAGCTCTCTCTCAAGCACGCCCGCACACACACAAAAACGCGCGCGCAAGCACGCACGCACGCACACACACACAGAAAGAACAACTCAATGCATTCTATACTACAAACATACTACATAAAAATACAAATTGTGTTTTACCTAAATAAATAAGTTGGTCCTGCAAGCGGGATAAATGTCTCAATCGATTTGGCTATTTACACTCCATTTACATCTTATTCTACCAGTGACTTAAAATTTTTATAGCAACATTTCTTCATGAGAAATCGTTGTCATTTTTTGTTATAAAGTAGGGTATCTAACGTTTTCAACGCGAGGCATCTTTTTGGAAGGAGGATAAAAACTTGCAGCCACATTTATATCCAATAAATTAATAAATAAGGAAAGGGAATATTAATTAAAGTAAAATTCATTTTTAAACTTAGGTAATTTTATGTGATCATTTTCATTCACAGGGACTTATTATAAATATTGAGGAGCTAGAACACTGAGAAACTGTTTGCAATTCCACTTGCGCAATCAACATTCACTTAAGAAGTCTAGTCTTAAAATAAATTTAATGCGACAGATGTGTACAAAAATATATCATCATAAAAAGAAAATACCCTCTTTGTTGATCTTTAAATATCACACAAAAGCCTTCATTGTCACAATGTGTTGCTTACTCAGTTTACGTGCACCCAGTTTGTATATTACAGCGACGATGCTATTATTCTACGGTTGTAGAAACACACTTCATGTTTTCAAAACTATTTAAATTGCCCACAAATGAAATACCCGAGTTTTGTTTCACAGACAACTTATATGCTTACTTTTACAATTGGAATGTAATTTGTTCCGGCAACGCATTTAAAAGTAAAAATAAATAAATAAATTACACTTCCTTCAAATTCTTGAATAGAAAAACTTTGAGGATGGATTTTATTTGAAATGACAGACATCCTTAAATTGACCACATGAAGAATAGGGTCGAAATAAACTTCTACTTTCAAATTTATGAAGGATTTCTGGTAGGATGTTCGAGAGAAAGTTTTTCGCTCTCATTAAAAATGCAGAATAAACAAACAGACAATGGGATGGCGTCGGTTTTAAAACAAGAGCTTGTTTTCATCCCTTTTAGCCAAAATTATCTGACATAGTTTAGTTAAAAAATAATCTTCTGAAGTAAAGGTTAGTAAAAAAATGCGTGTCCAGTTATTTGAAATCTAGAAAGGGACAGTTGTGAAAAATTTGCGCATTTGTATTATATGAATAGGGAAATGAATTTTTTTTCAGAAATCGTTGTGTTGTTTAAATCAAATCGTGTACGAGGCACAGGGCGTAATAGAAATTATTGGTTATCGAATTTATCATTGAAATATATACAACAATTTAATTTGGCACATTATTGGATGGTGTAAAAATCTTTTTTAAAACCAAAATATGAAAGCAGTGTTATAATTTCAAACTGAAAGAGACAAAACACACGTAAGAGAATTGCATCGGCCGATCATACAATCGGCCAATAAACAATCTAAATTAAAATGATCACCTCATTTGATCTGAAATGCTTGCGATATTTGAACATCGGAATTAATTTCTAATAAATAGTCGAGTTATTCCGGATATCTAGATCGTATTTGAGACTATTCCAAAGAGCCAAAAAATCCAAAGTTTCTGAATCGATTTTACGGCATACCATTAGTGTATTTAATCTTTTCGCTAAGAATGAAACTAGTTAAGATTACTGTGCAAAAAAAGTTCCATTAAGTAATGATGAAAATAGCGAATACTTCCAATAAAAAGTGCCCATTCTTATTCTTAAACGTTTCCATGCGGATGCAGTAAGCCCTAAGAAATGTTTAAAATAGCCATTCGAAAGATGAAAATATCGTAAGAATAGATAAATCTAATGAAATTTATAATAAGATGGCAACTACTGATGAAACCCGCCTTTGGCCTAAAATAATTATAATGCAGAATGCTTCAGCAGTTTTTTGTCTTTATTCTTATAAAATGAGATGAAAATTTTTACCTGTTCTAAATGATTGAGTTCTTTCTCATCTCCGATTTTCCGCAACTCCACTAAGAAACTTTTTCTCACTTCCTGTAAAATTTCAGAATTTTGTTAATAGAGAATACGCCTCCCAATGTTATATACAATGTGCATTCTCTACTCAAAGGCTGATTTTTAAATCATTAGAAATATGCATGGTTCTATTTGGAGAAATAATTTAAAAGTATAATCGCATTTTATGTTGTTTCAATCAATCAATATATTTCTGAAAAAAATTTATAAATTTAATTTTTTTATATGTAACTTTCAGTCCTACTAATCCTAGTTAGAAACCTTTCTTAGCACATTAACCATTCTAATCAAAAAAATTTCCATTCTTCAGCGAGCAAAACTGGCTGTGTTGCGAAGCATTGAATTTCCATTAAAGATTCTTAGACATACTTAGGGATTAAAAAGGATATATAAATACTACAATAAAACACGGCAAACGCAAATGTCTACTACTAAAAAGACTTTATTATTGAAATAAAAATAAAAGTAACATTCGTTAAAATTTGGAATACATATTTAATCGAGTACTATTTCACAATTGCACAATAACAAATCTGCGTAAATAATAATACGCAAAGAGTGTGCTATTTGAATGATTAGTATTTCGAACATTTAGTTTAAGTGTTCAAAGAACTCCTATTTCGCCTTATCAAGCTGCCTTAAGCAGCGTTCACACGAGGTCAACTATTGTGCGCAGTGGAAGGAAAATCACATGATCCCAACGGGGCAGTGGCAAATGGTTGTCTCATCGGGACAACAATGTGCCATTGCGCCATGTGATCTTCCTGAAGTATGCGTGGCCTTCCACTGCGCGCAATAGTTGGCCTCGTGTGAATGCTACTTTAGAATGGGAGAAGACGCAGTTGATATGCACTCGAAATGCTGCTATTCACGTAACTGAGCTGCACTCTCGCAAATTTGTCTTCTGTCACACTTGATGTACGTTTTTTATCTGGTGTATCCTCTTCTTTTGCTTATTCACTGATAACGAGTCCCGTAATCATGTCTAAGTGTGAGACACCATGTTCTATTGTAAAAGTACTTCCTTTCTGCGTGCTTGATTTTAAAAATGGTTAAGGAATTTCGAATTATCTCGCCTTTTGTTTTGTTTCGATAACCACAAGACTGGCACAAAACCTTGACGAACGAAATAAAATTGTTCATAATTGTCAAAAGATTGATGTGCACGAAGAAACTCACTTTCTTCGATAAAAGCTGATTGATATCTTCCACTTCCTGGTATCCTTTAGACCTCAACCAGTCTTTCAAAGCTGACGGTTCGGGAAGCACTAAGGCAATGACGTAATTCTAAATAGAAAACACAATAAAGTGTAACAATAGCAAATACTTTAGTTTATATTATTGATGCAAATAACCCAAATTATATTTACGAAAAATAATTCCATTACAATTAAATTTGAGTTTTAGTACTGAAGTAAAATAACACTCTTAAGATTCTAAATCAAATCTTAAAAATGGAGGTATATTGTAATGCTTATAATTTGCATTTTCTGGCAGTTAATTCTGTTAATCTATCACTATTGTTTTTAAAAAATGAATTTACTTTATAAAATATGAATTATTTTATTACCCTTTTTGAAATGGAATTAAATTTACCCTTCAGAACGTTGCTTCTCAAATACATTAATTTGAGTTTACGTACAAATTATTTAGCCTTCTGTTCCCGCTGAATTTAAAACTGAAATTGTCAAAACTCCGGATATAGAAGAGAGAAATATAAATCATTTATATAGTTTTTATAACATTATTTCTTTTATTTACAAATTAAACAATACATAATTACAATGGCAGTAGATACCTAAACGATCGATATTATTTGTTAAATATCTCATTTTGAAGTTAAGCGTTAGTTATTTTGGGATAAGCATCACAATTTTGAACTGCGATCATATGATAAAAAGCGATAGCTAAACGCGTTTCTGCCTCTCCTAATGGGATCTTTCATTTAATAAGTGTTCAATCTACTTTTATATTTCTAATATTTATTTTATTTAATTATCATGTTAATAATTTAATCAAATTCATTTTTTTTACTTTAGTAACAATATGAAAATATATTTTGCTTTTATTTTTTAATATGCATATCACGGGAAACATGACTAAAGTAATAAATTTTTTGAAAAACTAACCATTTTTATAAGTTAAGGATTGTGTACCTTGTCAGGATAAAAAATATTTTATTTTGTTCTTTCAGAGGTAGTCTGAGGAATACCTCTGATCAAACGCTAGAACCTTCAAGCAAAAAGGCACAAAAGATCCAAAGAATAAAAATTCCCTTCAAAAAGTCGTCTCCACATTGACTAAGAATAATGCAATCAATCTACATGGAAAAAAATCATATAAATTACAGATGAGATACCTGATCCGAGTGTCCGTCAACGAATATTTGTGCAACCAGTTTCGACTGGCTATAGACCGTCTCAATTTTCTCCGGTGCAATGTATTCTCCCTACGAAATCAAGTAAAGATAAACATTCATTTCCCAAACAGAATATAAAGGAGTTGGGTGACATATTAAAAGTCGGTACTATTTAACACTTTTTCTATAAAAATCTTGTAAAGAGGGAAAATTTGCATTTAAAGCATTCTAAATAAAAAAAGTAAAAATACACCAAACGACAATCAAAATAATATATATAAGTAACCAATCTAAAGTAAGAAATAGTTTGAAAACGAAAACAAAACAGTTTCGAAATCGCTATTAAAATTATTTCACATTCAAACTAAAACCAAAAATGGAACAGGTAAAAACTTCATAGTATTTAGAGAGCGCAAATGCAGCTACTTCTAAAACACAGATGAACTGATACAAAAGTATAAAATCAAGTTAATAGGAAAAACAAATAAACCAAATAAAAAATATAAAAAAGAATCCGGCCTGAAGACTTTTTCAAGGGTCACCCTCAGGCAGGGATTCAAAAAAAGGGATTTTTTCTGTTAAGGAAATTCAGACAATTAAGTCTAATAATGATATATATATATATATATATATATATATATATATATATATATAAATATTTTTTATATACATAAAAGATAAAATACTTCATAATCATGCAAAGAATCTCACCTGAGACAGTTTAAACAGATGCTTTTTTCGATCGACAATTTTCAATGCACCATTCTAGGAGAGAAAAAAAAAGTAAAAATCAATATATCATAATTTCAGTCTATTTTCCTGATGCAATATTTTCTTGGAGCTTTCTTCTTCATTTCGCATCGGCTAAATAAATTGATTAACAATGATAAAATTTCGTAGAGATTGTATCCAACTTTTAGAAAGAGAATTATCATAGAGTGTTTTTTAATTCACAGGACTTGCTTGTCTTGATGGAAACTCTTTAATGCAGGATAAATGGTTCTTATGCCTCAAACTTCCAATATCTATTTCATTTTAAGCTTAATACTTTGGAAATACAGAAAAAAGAATGCAGTCATTGTAATCCAGTCCATTTTATTCCTTTAGTATCTCTTTGCTAGTTGCTATTCAAGCATCGGAGTAATCTTAACAATGAAAACAGAGACTCTTCCGAAGAATATCGATAAGGTGAATTAAGCAATATCGGTATGTCAGCAATATCGGTAATGTGAATTAACCAATCCATATCATCTTTTCTAAGAAGGAAATGAATACAATCAAATCGAACGCTCAGCTTAAGAGAATGATAATGGCACTGTAGTACAAAATGTACTAAGTTTACTATTTACTAAATTTACTAGTTGCAAGAGAAGCAAATTAATTGGATTCTGTCAAGACAAGAATGCTTTCTTTTTTCTTCAATATTCATAATTTTATCGAAACGTAGATCTCACCCCTCTCAGACATTTTATAATGATGTCTACATACCGGTAACCATCTGCCGATGTCCCCTGAGTGCTGCCATCCGTCTATAAGACTCTCTTGTGTAGCTTTTTCATTCTTGAAGTATCCTATGAATACAGTTGGACCTTTCATACACACCTACGAAATAAAGGGTGCATCAGAACAAAGGGAGAAGTATTAAATTTTTTTCATGCAGTATTGTTAAACTTTTATTGTTGAAACCTGCCATAACAATAAAATATTAAAAAAGTGTGGAGAAGACAATAAGAAGTACATTGTATCTTATCAGTTGTTAGGTACATAGCACTTGACCATGCTATACAATTCTCGTTCAAAACATCCCTCGTGTCGTTTCAAAACGGGATGTAAATATAAATAAAGCTAATGTAAATAAAATAAAGTTAAAATTAAAATATGTAAATATAAATAAAGTTGAAGTTAAAGTTAAGATGTAAATATAAATAAAGTTAAAGTTAAAGTTAAATATAATTTTTATGAGTTGAAATTGTTGGAGGAAAAACAAATTGAGGCTTTTAGATTTAGAGATGATTTGATTTTGTTTAACTGTAATAATTTTGAATTTCTTTATAAGGTTTATCCTGATAGTTTGGTTTTGAAAAAGACTAATGAAAGTTGCTCTAGTGTGGTTTATTTAGATTTTAAAATTGACGTTTTTGAGGATTCAGTTAAAGTTGGGGTATTTGATAAAAGGAAAGAATTTAGTTTTAAAGTTATTATTTTGTGCCACTTTGAAACTAATTTAAGTAGGAAGATTTTTAAAAATGTGGTTTTTACGCAGATTAATAGATTTTTTGAGATTTGCAATAATGTTGAATCCTTTAGAGTTGCTTCTAATGATTTCCTGGAAAATCTTAAGGTTAATTGTTTTCCTTTTAATTTTTGTAATATTAATTTTAGGGTTAAAAAACTTTTTGAAAATTTTTAATTAAATGTTTTTGGTTTTCTTTAAATTTTTGGAATTTTTGGACTTGCCGGTTAGGTGGACTTTTTAACTGTAACTTCTTTGGTTTGTTTATTTTGGGTAGTTTTTGCGGTTTGGTTTTAGGGATGTTGACTTGTGACCGGGTGTGTGGCGTGTTTCATTCCTTGAGCTTTGGAATTCTTTGTGTGAGTTTTTTAGTGTTTTTGTAGTTTTCTTAAGTTTTTGACTTCTTCCTTTTTCTGAAGCCTTCGGGGCACGGAATGGATTTTGGTTATTTCCGCCATTCCACAGAAAAGGCTTCTTTTGTAGCTACAGGGGGTGGTGCCTCTTGATAAAGTCGCTCCCTGTGGTTATATTTCATATTTGTTGTGGTAAAGTTGAAATCTACATAATATATTAACAATAGCAGCTATCAATGCCAATGTTATTAGCATTGATTTATAATATTATTCTTTCATTAATACGATTTTAAATAAGCTTGAAGTTAAAGTTTTCATAAACTTTTTTTCTTCTCTGAGATTGAAACGGTATAAAGCAAATAGCAGTCCACTTCAGAAATTTTAATGCAAAATAATCAAATATGATTAGAAGAACAGAAATTAACTCTCGTGCTCAAATTAATGTAAGGTTTTTTTAAATGTGTATTTATTTAAGAAAGAATTAATAATTTCATTTTAAATATTTTTTTTTTCAAATTGCGTACACTTTCAAACAGATGTCTGTGAAAATATAAATGGACTTTTCCCTTTAAAGTAAGTGAGTCTCATTTTTCCATCCATTAAATAGATAAAATAAAAACCAATTAAATAGAATCGATCCATTAGATGAACCACAAGGATATTTTGGTAAAAGTCCAGCCATTTTTAACTCTGATCAAAGGACGATTCTAGCAAGATGAAGATAATGCCCAATATTCTTACTATATTGTTCAAAATTTGTAACATTGCAAACCATTATAAAAATATTGTTGAGGGCATCGTGCTGTTTGAATGGGCCACATTTGAGCCGGCACTCCCTCTGTAAACGTCCACATTGCACTAATGACTGATCGATGGATTCAACGGGCACTGGGTCAGAGTGTTACCTGCGTATTGAGTGAAATCGGTCAGCAAAACGTTACTGTCTAGTCTTTCGAGATTAGTTATCGCAAACGAATCGCGCTTTAGACAGACAAATCGAATCGCACTTTACAAAAAACTTTGCAGTCGACAAAACTTTACCCCTAGACCAATGCGTATGAAACTCATTTCTCATTTTAAGAATCAAAATGGCATCAAATGGAAGATATCTGATAATTTGATAGCTAAATCTAAATTCTCCAATGGATTAATGATATTGTATCGGTTTGGAGGTGAATGTCTCCCGGTTCAAAACTCGATTACAGTAAAGATCCGTCGTGCATGCCAGCCTAATGCACGTTAACATTCTCCAGCTGATATAGTACAGAAGTTTGGAAAAAGGGGGCTAACTCAGCTTAAAATTACGAGGTCTATTCCAATATGTCCCATGTATCGCTTTAAAATCAGGACATTACTATAACCAAAAACTGAAAAAAATTCATCAATCCTCAAAAGAAAGGGATCTCCATGATACAAAATAAATAAATAAAAAATAAAATAAAGGGCTTTCGTTATAAAGTTTTTCTTACAGAAAATTTTAGAGACCTCGTAAATAATCAATTTCTATGGATGCCTCCTGAAAAAAATCTGTTTTACTATCAAATCAAAACGGCGCTTCCTGAATTTGGAGTGGATTCAGAATTATTTTTTCCAATGTTAATTGTATTCCTAAATTACATTTAACATAGGAGAATAAACATATTTTTTTATCAATATGTGATAAAATCATGTATTTTATTAATTACATACTAATTTGTTTGTAAATAAAATGAGGTGATTTTTTATATATATATATATAAAAGAAGATACGCCTGCAAAAAATGAGCCTCAGAGAAATTTTGCAAAGAACACATCACATTGTTTTTGAAAATATAATCAGTTTTGTATACTTTTTCGACACAGTCTCAAATATCTGAAAAGCCTGACATTCATCTCGATTGTTTGCCCTGAAATTTAAAGTATTAATAAGGTTCTGCTAATTACGAATACTTATCAATCAGCACAAGCGATAACGATTATCAACATTAAATGAAGGCACTATTACTTCACCAAAATCATCTTTTGAGAAGTATCCCATTTCTGGTACATCTTTTAACTTGATAAAATTACAAGGAAGGGGACCACCTGTGTTTCCTAAAAAGAAAAAGAAAATGTGTTAGCTATTGCAATAAATTTAGAAATCTGTCGTATTTCAGTAAAACAGTGCAAAATTACTGAAATTATGCAAATAACTATATTCCACCTTTCTATCTGATGGTTAGATGCAGATAAAGATTACCCAAATGTTTGAATCCTCAGAAGTCTTCATGAAAATTTTATGTCAATTCGAAAATGATGATTTAAAATTTATTCTAAACATTATACGAATATTTAAAATTTGGTTTTTCCGACACTATTAACCAAGAAATTCGTATGAAAATAAAAACATGATTGCCCCTTCTTTAGATTTCATTTGCGAATAAAAATTAACCAATAACAATAAAAGTACATCATGAGAATTCTAAATGCAGTTCAATCTTTTCCAAATTTTATTCAATTTTCTTTTCTTTTCTGACATTTTATCCGATAACCTCAACATGCATTATCTTTATAGAGATCAGTCATTTTTTTAAATTTTTTTTATCTTGCTTTATGAAGCCTAGATTTTGATATAAATGAAATCCGATTGCTAAACCTCTCTCTTACTTGTTATAAAAGAGATGTAGCTGTCTAAACCTGTCCCATGAAATTGATTTGAATGAATCCGATGTATTTATATACAATACACTCCCGAGTATCTGGCCTAATGTAGGGGAAGGAATGGCCGGAAAATACAAAAGGTCGGAGTTCTAAGAATTCATTTCTTTGCCTATCAATACCAGAAGACAAAGCTTTTATACCAAAACTTACTGTTATAATACGTATTTTCTCATTTCTTATTGAGTACTAAGTCCTCCATTTATCTCAATGTGAACGCAGCCGCAGTCCGGTGAATCATAGAAGCAGTTGCCGGTAACGTGTAGAGTTAAAACAGAAGGCTCTGTACTAGTATTTTATATATATTATAAACTGCACTGTAAGTTTACAAAATTTACTAGAGAAAAAGTAAGAATTTATTACAGGAAAAGTAAGTTAAAGGATATAAACTGTTCACATTTTAACATAAATTCCGTAGTACCCAACAAAAATGCAGGAAAAATAAACAGAACATAAACGTATATCGTAGGCCTAGCTCTCAAGTAAACTGGCTCAAAGCGGTTTTATTTTTCATTGATAAATGATTACACAGGTGTGAAAAGGCAACACTAAGATATGAGTCAAAACTTAAAGATTTTAGGTTTTGAAAAAGTCCTCAACACCTTGCCTTCCTCATTTAATAACGATAAAAGGAAACCAGGCCGGATACTCGGGAATGCACCGCATGGGGAGTTTTAAAGTAATTCATATCTGAAAATAGTGACATGTGGAACATTACCACATTGATTTGTTTTTTCACATTCAATACCGTATTTTTTTTTATCACAGCTAGAAGTATCTATTTGATTTGAATCAAAGTTATTTCGTTGAATATTTATTACATAGAAAATTTTGCTTTCTTTAGATAGTTAACTTTTATTTATTTTATGATAAAGCTGAAATTTATCATTAAAAAAACAAATTGTTTCATTAATTACTATTGAGGATTGATTGATCTAATAACTGTTTTAGAAGGTTCAATTTATGACTACGGTTACAAAATGTATAGCTTTTCAACAAATGTAATTTTTTAAATTCGATCTATTGTTTTATATTAATTTGATGGATCTAAGTTATGATCCATCAATCTTATTAATTTTTTTTTAATCGAGAAAATTACAAATATTAGTACTATTATTATTACTATACTAAACTATTATAATTACTATTACTGTTTCTATTATGCTGAATTATTATTCATTGACGATGAATGAAGTGCCTGTAACAGTCCACTATTTCGTTTGCATCCCTTTAATTATATTATAAAAATGATTTGCTTCTGTATTTATTAATCGATGCATATTTATTCAATTACTATCTTTTTAATTGACTCGTGATCATTTCGCAATTTCCTGTTCCGGAGAAAGATAAAAATTTCTTACCTCCTTCGTACTCCAAAGGTAAAGTCATAGAAGAAGCTAGAGTCTCTGTTTGACCATAAGCCTCAAACACCTAAAAGAGAAATACATCCAATCTTAGAGGTAAGCAAATAGGTTACAAATTTGAAAAATGGCATGCGACACTCGTGATCTGGTGTTTGTGAAATATTGTATTTTCATTCAATAAACGCAGCAGTATTCACAGCACAAGAATTTATTAAGGGCTTTGAACAGCAATACGGCCCATCAGAAAACAACACACAATAACTATTACGATATCAGATATATTCAGTCCTTGATGGCCAACAATTTAATGATACACGCAATTTCACAGAAATCTCACTGACATTCCAAGTCGGTGTTTCAAATAAATTCTAGGCAGATTATTTATACTTGAATACCAATGCAATCAATAGACAATTTCCTCGGTTTTAACAGGTGCCTTCCAAGCGTTTCTTACTCTCGACTGACAGCAACCGAAGGAAATCGCGTCACTTCTTGGAAGGCGGAAAAATCCAGGGAGCGGACAAAGTATCGATCGTATGTGAGAGTGCGAAGAACATAAAGGTGTATTAATTGCACCTATAATAAATGGCTTAACGTTTCTGTAAACAATAACAGGCAGAAAAATTGAATATAAAAGAAGCATTAAGGTTTGTTTGCATACGTAATATAAGCACCTACATTGTACGTATATCTATATTAAGTATGCATACGTAAACTCTGAATTAAAAAAATAATAATATTTATAATTCTGTATTACGTATACGTTCTGTTTTATGTTCAAATTCAGAAGTTACGTTACTAATAAGAAAGTTGCAGCCATTCGCATTCGATGCAATTGTTTAAAATAATCCTATATTTACCCTTTTCACTCGGATGGTGCTTGTCACTCACCATTCAAGACAGTGCATCATTTTGACGTTTTATTTATTGATTTATTCAATTTTGATTGTTAAAAACAGCCTACGGAAAAGTAAGAAATGCAAATGAATTAAAATAAAGAATTCCAATTGAAACAATTTCATATATTTATATTTCAAATCAATACACAAATTTTTGTATTAGGTGAATAGTTATGCATCGAATTACTTTTCCCAGGGTTAATATTGCGAATGGAACATTCTAGTATGCGTTGCTTCCTTTCTCTTACTAAGTTACCATTACTCTTGCTTCAGATTGCAAAATAGAAAATAGAAAAAAAAAAAAAAGAATTCCTGTATTCCGTATTGGCCCCTGTTGGATGAAATGAAAGATGCAACATCCGTGCTAAATTTTTTGCATAAACTCCTTAAATAATCCATAACGAAATTCGGCTCATCATGTGCAACCCCCCCAGAAGAGGTTATCTGAATTAAGACAAATTCTAATTACTTAGCAATAAAATTTCGAAATCCAAGCATGCTAAATGGAAGATAAGAATGAAGGGAAGGAACCAAATTTCACACACAAATTGTGGAGAAACCAATTCCACCAAAACACCTGTAAGAGGATAACATCGATAGGATGTCGTTTGGCTTCGGCGGAATGGAAACGAGTCACAAAATGAATGAAAGAAAAACGATTTATAAGAGATATCTTTAATGTTTTGAGTGACACTTACAAAGATGAATGACAAGCAATATGAAAATGCACAGAAGACAATCTTTTATTTATCCACAATTGGATTCATTGGTCTTAGTTCATTTTCAATGCGTGATCTTTCTTGATTTCCTAAGTGAACCTTTATCACTTTTTTCGCAGAATTTATCACCTTACGCCTTTTTCAGAAACTATATGAAATTAGGTATCCTTTCATTCTTTAGTCTTAGCCGCAGATATTTCCAAACAAGAAAAGTTACTTGATATTCACTCTATCCAATGTACCGTGCATTGAAATTACAGAAAACTTTCAACATTGAACAGTTACATGTTATTTGATACATTTGTGCGAAGAATAATTTTAATTTTGTAAACGAGTGTTTTGAAAAAAATTGAAGCAGATGTGAACAACAAAGTAATCATGCCATTGAACAGGATTTAGAAAAAAAAAAGAAATAGCATGTTTGGCGCCTTGTTTGTCTAATGAACAGGGTCACCATATTCAATCCATCGAATGTCACATTTAAATGAAGAAGTCGTAGTTCAATTATGTTTGGATCTATTGAAAATCCCGTTTTAACAAACGAGAGACCTATCAGTCATTCGAACTCCAAAAATATCCATTAATTCTATCCAGAAGGATTCACTAATAGAATTCTCACAACTCAAATGTTTACAGAAATTATTAACAGAAACATAGTTCTACCGAATACAGCGGAACAATGCACACTTATCAGAAGTTTGTAAGCACGAAAATAAATAACTTTAAGAACTTGGTGGTACCTTGACTTTCGTTTTCAAAATCTTAGAAGAAAGCAAGAATCATTTCTTACGTAAGAGCCAGAGCCGCATCTGAAGAAAGACATGATTTCCGGGGAGATGGGAGCAGATGTCGTGATGATCATGTGGACATTCCCACCCAGAGCTTCTTGGAATTTTTTCAACACCAGCTTATCCCAGATGGATTGATTCGTCACTTTTCTTCTACGGAAAGATTATTTTTATAAATGAAATCAAGTATTCGAAATTTGAAGTATCAGTTTTAAAGATGTGATTGCAATTTGAGCAAGCATACCTTTTCAGTAACTTTTGTTTGCGGGATAAAGCTGTTCGCAGTAAGAAAGATTTGAAGGCACTCTCTTCCACACTTTCTTTTACCTGAAGAAGGTAGCACATATTAATAATCACCTTAAAATATTTTAAGCGAACAGCACAAGAAATTCAGTGGTGATCCAGAGATAATTAACAGAAATAATAAATTTTTATTTCGAATTTGATTGACTGAAATTCACAATTATTTTTTATTAGATGAATTTGTAACCAGAAGGAAATGTCCTTTCCTGATTAGCAGGGAAATGAATTATAGAACAGCGGCTCAGACATGAGTGGAGAGAGAAGTTACCCGGCTGTAGAGTGCGTTCATGATCCTGGGCACTAGGGGAAGAATGTTGGGCTTGAGAATTCTCACTTCGTCCATCAGTTTCTTCACATCGCCGCTGTAGAAGGCGATGCCACGAGCAAAGTAGAGACTCGCCACCTGGAACGGATACGAATTTGGAACCTCAATTCTACAAAGAATTACTCACAATAATAAAAATTTTAAAAAAAACTCTTAGCATTCAGAATCATTTATCAAGAGAAATAAAGCAATTAAAAAAAAATAAAGAGATGATATAGAGAGAACCAAAATTGTTGGTTTTAAATCTTGAAGAAAGAATGGCACTTGTTTTCTTTCATTTTTTTCATATTCATTTTAAGTCATTAACTATTCACATGTTCTAGAGCTTTCGTATTTCACAAGTTAAAGTTTAAATGTCCAATCCTCCAACTGACTTTATTTGAAGTTCCTGAACATATTCCTGCATTATTATTCTAAAACTTATTCCTGCATT